>CANNZV010000337.1:0-314157 GCA_947561585.1 Caprella mutica | reverse complement strand
GGAAACGTTTACTTCATTAAAGTATATATCTTTCGATGTTCAATGTTATACTAAAAGCGTGTAGGATAGTGTCTTTAACCAATAAGGCTATCGAAATTTGAACTATATTTTTGTGAAGCATTTTGTGCAACTTCTATTCTTACAATATTTTATTTATGTGTTTTCCATGATGTAATTATAATTAATTAATTAACATTCCTACAAGATATAGCATATAGCTTACATTAAAAAATATAATTTTCATATACAATTGAGAAGGTGACGAAGACTCGAAGAGCGTCTTGAAGCGTGCAAGACTTTGACTACAGGATTCTGGCGACCATTTTCAATACATTTTGTAGATAGCCTTTAGAAGTATTTTGAATGAGTTTCAAATAAGTTTGTATTGCATGAAATGTAAGTACCAAGCCATATAGTCGGGTTGTTAGATAGGGGTATTATGCACCCCCCGGAAATCAAAATTTGATCGATGTCTTTAAATTGTAAAAAATGCGTAGAGAATGATAAGCTATGTTAACAAGTCGGCAAAATGTCCCACGCACACTTTATACACAAATTAGTGTCGCCATTACCTAAAAATCTTTTTTTTTTTTTGCTACATCTCCGTCAATAATGATGGTAACTGAACAAATAAGGTGTCTACACTCATGTTATGAGAGGCAGAGATGATGAAAATAATATTAATAAAGCGACTACTCAACTCATTGTCATATTATTGTGCAAACATTGTCAAAAGAAAGAAAAATAGTAGGATTTTAGCTATATTGTTGCGGGATAATTTGGAGAAATTGAAGATATGTTGGTATATAATAATAACAATAGGTACTTAATAATAACAATAGGAGCAGAGACCACGCAGCCAATAACCCGATCCAGCTACATGAGTATTCATATCATAGACTTAGGCGCTGAATAACGCCCAACGTCGCAATACTCGGACACCAATAGTACTCGGAAAGTGAATGTTAATAATTGGAATTAAATTGTTAACGTAGATAATGAAATTATACGAACTTTGAATTTTTCTCTAGATAGCTACTAATCTACTATTATATTGTATATACATACAGGCTAGATACCTACTTAGGTAAAGATTTAAGATTTATATTATATATAAGCTATGTATAGGTACCTAGATAAGGATTTTTAGTATATAATTGGCTAGGTACCAATAGGTAAGCATTTACATTATATAATCGGCTATAGGTACCTACCAAGGTAATCATTTATGTTATATATTCAGCTAGGTACCTAGGTAAGAATTTATGTTATATATTTAGCTAGGTACCTAGGTAAGAATTTCTATGTTATATCAGTTAGGAAGGTACCTAGGTAAACATCTCTTTAATTAATCAAGAGAACTGCAGATGATAAACTACAGCATCTTCACCAGATCCGGAAGCGTCGACTGTGCCTAGCACACAATTCGCCATATCGAATGCAATCTATATGTGATCAGATCTCTACAACTCTTCCAGATGACCAGAAAATTGTTGGATATCACAGACAGTGCTACCAACGATTTTTGTGCCTTTCCGAACTACAAGCACAGCAGCATTTACTAACTACAAGCGTGGGATTGCTAGAAGCGAGAGAAGATGTGATACTACCACACTCGCTGGTTGATCTCCTGGACACCGATGACACTGAAGTTTATGAGCCAGAGGATGAGGGAACAGATGATGAGGAAGAGTTTAGCTTTAATGAATTCATTGATAGCGATGTAGAGTAATATATAATAGCATTTTTGTTCGTTTTGCCTTCACTTTCATCATGTACAATATAATTGTCGTAATATTGTTATAATGATAGTTAGAGGGAATGGAAATTATTGTATAATAAACATTTGAAATAAACACATACAAAATACAACATTATTTAAAGGGGCAGTAAACTTTGTAAAAAAATGTCATTTTTTCTAATAAAACGATTGCATAATAAGAATAAAGCATTCATGTAGAATTATAATGTTCAATAAAATCTAATAATGGAAATATATCAATTTATATATAATTAATTTCTTAACAAATACTAACGGTGATGGCGCCACAATCGATGTCGCCATCTTGTAAACAAACAAATTGAGATAAATTTCTATCTAGATTCTAGCTTAAGTGAAGAGATGGCTTTATTTTTAAAGTTATGCTTTCTTGTCTTGAATCTTTTAACCATTTTAACTCAAAAAAAGGTTAATTACTGCATACATAAATTAATATGAAAACAACAAATATACTCACGTACATACTAATGAGAGGTGATACTTCCGCTAGGTGTCGCTAATTTTATTATATACTTTTTATATGAACAATTTAAAAATAAACGAGCATTCAAATATTCATGATTAAATATTCTGAGTCGATTTAAAACAAATTTGGCGATTGTTTGATTTTAAGTTTACTATCCCTTTAACCTAAGATTGCCAAAATAAAATACCACAATTATTTTATTGTCTGAAAATAGAGCTAAATTATATAAACGACGAATGTAATTTACATGCTAACTTGTCAAACACTCAATTAGTTACTGCCGAAATGTTATTTAATGTTATTTTCATCACCTCTGCCCCTCATAACATGGGTGTAGACTCCTTATTTGTTCAGTTACCATCATTAAACATTAAACAGATTTTTCGGTAATGGCGACACTAATTTGTGTATAAAGTGTGCGTGGAACATTTTGCCGACTTGTTAACATAGCTTATCATTCTCTACGCATTTTATACAATTTGAGGACATCGATCAAATTTTCAATTCCGGTGGGTGCATAATACCCCTATCTATCTACTAGACTAATATCTTCAAGAAAATATATTTGTTTCCTCTAAATTCTTACTTCAAATATTCCTAGTGGGGAAGTCTTGCAAAAAGAAAAAAACTCACGCTTGAAACGATAAGTGTGTTCATCTGAAGACTGAAATTGATATCAAGACTCAAATGGATTAATATTTCTACAAAATATAGTGCATACATTACATTAATAAAAAAAATTTTATTGTTACTACATTTAACATGTCTAAATCGTAGAATTTTTGTTCACATCATTAATATATAAACTGATTGTACTCTTTTTGCTCATTGACTTTTTGTTACAAACTATCGTCTCGTATAACACATATTTTATTTGCCCCTACTTAAAACTGGAAGTTTCATTCAAATTGAAAATTAACTTAACTATAATCAGATTTGGGGAACAAGAGGCTAAATAAAATTTCTTTAATAGTTTTTTGTAAGTAGAATTATCTTCATCTCAAGTAGAAGTAGCTTAACAAAGCTATTTCCTAAGGTGTTGCACAAAGAAAACGTATGTGATTCACTTGTATTTTATTAAATCACTTAAAAAGGAACAGTGGAATGAATATCTCAAAATCTTGTATAATATATAATGATAATTTATAAAGTATTATTTTAGAAAATAAGCAGTACAATTTATGAATTTATTTATATTCAGTGGAATTTTCCTCAGTGGAATTTTCCCAATGGAATCTTCCTCAGTGGAATTTTCCTAGAACCGAACGAGACCCATAAAGCTTCTTAATTGAAGAGCATAACCCTATAGCACTATCCTCTAACTGCATGTAGCGTTAAAATAATTATGAGCATTGTAAAAAAGAGAAAAAAAAGACAATATATTATCCAAGTTACAACAGTTCGGAGCCCAAATGGACGCCATCCCCTTTTCTTCCATTCACCACAGATAGCTTCAGGATAGAGCCCCTGGGGGAATTTTACAACATGAAATTCCTTGCACAATAATAAATATTGAAAAATATGCAAATAAGTAGAATATGAATTAGTACTAAAATATTTTATTAAGAAAAATAAAATTAAGATTTTGTAAATGAATAATTATATATTTTAAAAGATAATTTTTATAATTTACTTTTTAGAGCTCAATTAATTTCTCCGCAGCCTCTTCATCCTCTATTGTTTCTAGTTCCTA
The DNA here is from genome assembly GCA_947561585.1 of Caprella mutica. NCBI lineage: Eukaryota > Metazoa > Arthropoda > Malacostraca > Amphipoda > Caprellidae > Caprella > Caprella mutica. Next base: position 310,218 of record CANNZV010000337.1, on the reverse strand, counting down.
GACAGAAGACAGAAATAATGATAATAGTATTCAAAAGTCAAAACTAAAAGGTCTAAGGTTACTGGTTATAAAACTGAAAACAATTCCAAATGGTTTCTTTATTTTTATCATAGTATGTAATTTAAGTTATTCTTGTAATTTTCGGGGTGGTACCTCTGAAGTTAGAAAGTTAAAGGGTACTACCTCTAAGAATATAGTGTTAATAATATAGTTCCTTGCAGATAACTTTTTTAGGATATTGTTTTTAAGGTTACTATGGATATTGACCAGGTCATTGAACTAATGCCAGGTCATTAAACAATCATGGATTGAGCAGTACAACAAACTAGCGCATACAGAACTACATTACAACCATGTATGTTGAGAGTATCGAAGTTCTAATTATTTGAAATGTAATTTAATTCAACTCATAACATAGGAGGAGGAGGAGTCAACAGGGGGAAGAGCAATAACATTATAGGGCTCTGACCCCTGTTGGCTCCTCCTCCTAGCCCACCAATCAGAGAAGAGTTATCGTTAAAAACATTATCCGAAAGAACATTATTCTTGCAATACCGTATGGATAAAAGTTTGTGCCGTAGAGATAGTATCTCAGAAACCTTGTGCGTTGTTTACTAATTTCAAAATTCTAGTCGGAAAAAACATAACCTATTTACCGAATTTTTATTCTACCCTCTGAAGTTCAAGCTAACAAAAAGACTAAAATACCTCAAAAAAATTTCGAAACAATAATAAAGCTGATAGACATATCATTAATGCCTACTTATACAAACATTTGGTACCTAAAAGTGTAGCTTTATATCTAATTATCATTTAATTAAGATAATACGAGATGAAGTTCATCAAACTCCATTACTTTTCTGTTAACCGTGATAAGTTATATATAACATTAATTCTAAAAATTTAAACATTTCTAGATAAATTTTAATTTAGAGTGGATGGGATCTTCAAATGAAATATTATAATAATACAGCAATAATATCGAATTTACTAGATCTCACCTTAAGTAGCTAACCGACAACTAAAATATCTTAATATCGAACTTACCGGATTGCTCGGACACTCTGTAATGAGATGTATCTTAGAGTCACTCAAAGTAAACGAGCCACCTTTGGGGTAGTCGTTCTTTGGACAATGGATAGTGATGTGACCTTTCTCATAAATTAGAAAATATTTTCTTAATAATCAGTCAATCAAACGATTAAAATGTATAAGAATTTCATTACATTAGTCAATTAGCCTTATGAGCTAATCAGGTAGCTATTTTTCAATTTTGTGAATAGAAAGATAAAACTTGTGAATAGACCACACGACTTACTGAGAAAGAAGATCCAACACCTGTGGTGTTGCCTTTAAAGGACAGTCTGCAACCTGATGGCCAGGCTTGCGACAACTAAAGCACACGGTCTTGCTCTCGTGTTTCAAGTCGTTCTCAGCTCACCTCCTCTCTGCTTTCATCTTTTCAGCTATGACTTTTGTGGTGGCTTCTTCTGCTTTTAATTCAGCTAAAAACATGGAGATGAGTATAACAGGATAAAGCTTTCAAGAGGAAATTATATAGATGTAAATAATAACTAAAGAAAACTTCATATTAGGTAATTTTCAAACATGAATGATCAAAAATAAGATAGTTGGGGATTAATTCAATAGTAATACATCTCGTCCACGGACTATTCATTCACGAAATGAATTATTTTTTGTAATAAAGTGTATATACTTTATATTACAATAATAAGCAAGCATCACTATAAATAATTTTATATAGGAACACTTAAAAAATGTTTACCTTTAGATTACAGTTACAAAATAACCATACCCTGAGTTTGATTTTTTTTTTCATGCGACTAGCGACAGATTCGGTAATTTTTGTGTTTAATTCTATTACTTTCGATTGCTGTTATTGTTTATCCATGGGTTTTGGAAAAATATTATTTATACTACCTATCAAGAATAATAAGGATATTATTCAATTGTATATATAATACCTATTTGTTTATATAAAGGCTTGAATTGGTTGTTACTGAGTACAATTTTTGTTTCTATAAAAATCAGAAATCGCGTACAGTGTAACCACCTCGCACTGACGATCATTTCTGACGATATCGTCATTGAGAAAAATAGCTCGAATACGCATCCAGTGTAACAATACCTTTATTTTTCATTTTAGGAATGGCACATACAGTACATATGCCCCCCTACGGATCACTTGTGATTACCATATCTTGACTAAAGGGACGTACGTGTTCCACTAATCAAATGAAAATTGTATTAAATATTTGTTTATAGATAATCAAACTCATGAATAACAAAACTAACCATTTAAAAATCATAATGGCTTCGTTTTTAATATATATTGCCCAACCAAATTCACTCATATTGTCCAAATTTTTCGTATAAAATTTATGCCATTCGACATATTATACATAAGGACAGGAAGAAACAGCAAGTATATGAATGAATAATGATTATTATACTATGTTTATGTAAATAAATGCAAAATATGTCTATAAGCCAGAAGATAAAACCAACATTTGAAAGATATACTTGACACTCATCCTTTTTTCCATCTCACATAACGTCACTCTTGCAAAAAAGGTTGATAAACGGTGAGCGCTTTCAATGTCATTAGGGAGCGTTTAAGCATTTTCGGTTGGAAAATTAGACTTATTTAGTCCATTCAGTTATTGATTCTATTTGTACCAGAAAGGTAACCTTAAGTAACCATGAAATTTTAAAAAGTATTCTGCATTATTGAAGGAGATATTAATAAGCAAGATAAGGGGTGGAGAGGGGTCAAATTCATAAGGGGTGGAGAGGTGTTGAAAGGGAAAATGAATAATAATAAATTTAAATTAAAAAAATTGTATATTTATAAGAAAAATTATCACAAAATGTAAATCTATACAATTGGAATAATCATTTTCAGTTTATGATAAAATATATTTAGTAAATGCTAATCTCTATATAATTCAATTTAAGAATAACAAATTTCATCACTAATAATGACAATAGAAACTACAAATATTTACAACAGAAAGAATACAGAACTCATCTAAACATTACACTCCCCTTCCCATTAACAACACGCCCAAAATTTTAGGAGTTACATACGACCGCAGTATGACGTTCAAGCACCACATTACTGAAATTAACAATAGAGAAAAACAAAGACTGAACACCCACCCTGGACACCCTAACTAACACTACTTACGGGCACTCCAAGGAAGACATAACAACATTCTACAAACAATACAGTCGACCTTTTCTCACCTACACCCACACAGCCTGGTCACTTCACATCGTCAACACCCACTAACAAACTCTCCAACGCACACAGAACATCGCACTCTGCATTGGCACCGGATGTACACAAACAACACCCACACACCACCTACACACAGAAACACAAGTCCTCCCTCTTACCTCACACATGGACATGAGGGGCACATACTTTTACACTTCCACACTAGATCCCTCTCATTTGCTACACTACATGCAAATTGAGCGGAGGACATCACATATCCTACACACTACACCAACCTCTCACTGCAGACACCTTTACACTACTTCCCCTCCAACCCTGACAACACCTCACTCTCTCCAACTCCGACAACTAATACACACCACTTTTACACCAAAGAGCTTTTGACTCTTTTCCCCTAAAGGGCCCTTCTGTCTAGGCGGGACTGGGTTAGTCTGTCCCGTCTTAGGTGTGCTACCATCCTTCCACTTTCCCCTTACAAGCATAGTATTGGGAGATCGGAGTCTGATCGCTCAGGGCTCAGTCTCCCACATCCTCACACAATGTCCGTCCCTAAAACTGCACAGTGAATGCAATGCACAACATTCACTTACTAGATCACCTTTGGACCCACCCTCATGAAGTTGTAAACTTCCTGAGGGATGCGGGGTTTCTCCTAGGCCCATACTATTCCACATAGCTAGTGCCTCGGGTGGGCGACACCCGATGCGCTTCTGAACGCTCCTCCGTCCCGAGCAAGGACGTTGGTGATGTTAAACAATTACAACAATAGAAACAATGACAACTATAGAAACTACTCTCAGCAACTGATGTTATTTACTTCTCTATCCTATAGTAGAAATTTCCAAGTAACAACTTCAAGATCACTAAACGTCATCCATGAAGAAAATAATTCAAATATCAAAAATTTGCCCAAACAATAGTAACAATACAATAGTAACAATTACACCCTACAGTTAAGCTACACCTCTACAATAGTAACAATTACACCCTATAGTTTAGATCTCTTCATGTAGTTGAAAAGATTCTGCATGAACTCTTCAGATGCCCATCTTATCTTTAGAGCTGAACATTCTGCTGCATTCACCTGAAAAGATAGAACCGTTAGTTAGTCTTATAGAGACACGCAATGCTTCGGATAAATAACTTATTTGAACCTAATATATCAATAATTCTTAAGCTATTCCAATAATTGAAGGACAAGTACTGAAAAGAATCAATCCAACATCTATATTTTTCAGGGTCACTGGAACGTATCACTGGGCAGCTTCGCGTTAACGATCTTCCTTTCGAAATTGAGTGCATATTTTTTTTTTTTTATGCAATTGAATTTTACATTAAAATTCTCCTTAATATTTTATGACGCGAGCTGATTTATTCTTTAATACAGTCATCTTATTTACATTTGAGGCGACAACAAATACATAATATATTAGGTACCCAAAATGGTACCGTCACTTAAAGGGTTCAGAACGAAAATGCTAGTTCGTATACATAACTGACACTGGGTGGGCTCACTGGAAAGTATCGTTTTAAGTAAAGGTAAAACAACGATCCTTTACTCGCATTCATTGTTTTTTTTATCCTATTTGCTCTTCAATTGTACTACTGTGTTCATAAAATTATTAGTTAGGCAGTTCATAAGGTATTTAGGTAGTTTAATTGGAATTTATGTAGTTAATTAGGATGGAATTAGATAGGTTACCGACTCACCTCAGTCAGTTTATCTCTGATGTGACTTCTCATCAAAACTTTAGCGTGACTGAGAGCTTCAGGACAACTAATATTAGAAAGATTCTGTATCTTCTTCCAAAGTTCAGTTGAATCTTCTCTTGCGAAAACATCAGTGATCAAACCGCAGGACTTGGCTTCTTGTGTTTCTATCTGGATTATCAATAATGTAGTTTAACCAAATATGAATAATTCATATGGTTTTATCAGATCAACTATTTTAAAGATAATATTTAAAAATCTAAAAGCCTCAATTGAACATTCTACCGCTCTGAGTAACTGGATGAATATATCTAAAGGTCCTCAGCCAGGATAAATAAAATAAAATAATTTATCACATACTATTGTAGAACCAAAGTTTTGGATCATTAATAATTATTGTGTATTATTTTCTATTCTTTGAAATTTTTGATAATCTGAGTGCAACACTAGTAGGAACAGATCGTACGCTCTTTTTTTTCGACTAGAATTTATTAAACATAAATTGATGATGTAACCTCGAGTAAATAAAAATTTATACTTTCGTTTTCTTTCCAATTTACTACGTACTTGCTCTAAAATTTAATATATTATACCAATATAGCTGACACTCGACTCCATCATTTATTTTAACAAAAAGTTATCAAGAATGAAACCGACTATGTAGTGTATTGATAATAAAAATCTTTAAAAGTATATAATATACAAATATATGCAATCGAACTTCATGTGGTTAACAGCAAAATAATGAAGGACATTATCCGTATAGATTAAAACAATAGAGAACTGCATGGAGAAACTAAGTTTCCTTCATTTATCTGTACGTTTTACAACTCGACAAATTATGCACAAGGAAAAGACCTATTCATGGTAGAGGACCGCAAAACCATTCAGCACCATTCTTAGATCAAAGCTTAGAAATGTGATACTTTACTAATATCTCAAAGCACACGAACTTTTGTGCCACCAAGAAGAATGTTGTTGGCTTTGGCAGATCCCATCAGAAGGGGAAAAGTGTAAGATGAGCAGCCCTCGGGAACTTGACCCAAAGCCACAAAAGGAGTCCAGAATGTTGCCTGAAAATAGGTGGCTATACAGCAATATCATCATTAAATTTACACTTTAGTAATTGGTCTTTGCTATAGGATATTACTAGGTAAGTGATATATCATATAATTTTCTTAACAGGTAGGTATGTAAATGGGTAGGTAATAAAAAGATTTATAAGTTGGTAGGTACTTAGGTGATCTAAGTTTTAGTAGTTAGGTAATATCAGGTATTTAATAAGCAGGCGATATAAGGTTTTTTGATGTTTATGTATAGGTGATACAAAAAATATAGTATGTAATTGTATGTAGAGTAGGTGATATTTAAAAGATATTTAGTATGTAGGTAGATGATATTAGGTTACTACTAGGTAGTTACCTAGATAATAGAAACTAGCTAGTAGTATTTCAGAGTAAACGTATTATTTAGTGTTGAGATTTTTATATTTGGAAAAAAGTTAAACTAAACGTTACAATATTGGTACAGTGCACAAAATGATCAACTAAGAGTCTGGTCTGAATTAGATATTCTAAAACTTTCAATGAATATAGGATTTAATAAATTAGGGAATTTAATTGTTTTGTGATTTTTTAGTGAAGTTAGGAGTTTAATTCTCCTTTAACTCACTGTGTGGACGGCATACACGAAGTCAAAGAGGGGCAGTAGAGTGACTCCCATACCGACTGCGTGGCCATTCACAACACATACCAACACTTTGGGGAAGTCAATGAAACTCTGCACCAAGCTAAGAAAAAACAATGATAGATTAATAATGAAATATTGTTGAAAAAATTTGGTATAAGGATTAGAAAATGTTAGCAAGTATCTAATCAAGCCCAGTCTGTAGCCGTATATATTGGCAAAATAAGTAAATAAATAGGAATAATGTCATAATAATGGTAGCACATATATTCATTAATGAACCAATTATTGCATGTTTATTTTATTTATATGTTACCAGATGGCATTATGAAAAAAAACATTAAATATTTGATGCGGTTTTAAAAATAGCATGTAAAAATGTTAACCCGGTTTTTAATTTGTATTTGGTAAATGTCATTTTCCCCTGAAATGAATTGTTTAGATTACATAAATTGGGTAATTTTTGAAGACATTTTCCATATATCCTAAAAGATCTGAAGAAAATAAGAAAAGGTAATTCACTGACCTTTGGAAAAGATTTCGGCCATATTCCAGTAATTCTTCCACATTATCTGAATTAAAGCTAAAGAAAAAGAAATTAAGAGAAATTAAGTCACGAAAGTTTGTTTCAAATTGGGTTTGTCATTGAAATATACATTTTTTTTAAACAGTGTAAAGGTTATTATTATATTATTACACAATAATCTAGAAATAAACTCTTACGATGAAGACAAAATAAACGAATTATTAAAATTCGCAAAATATTATCAAAAATGAAATACAAAATCGTTATACATAATTTTTAATACTTTTATTAATAACTTTTAATAATACCGTACATTATTTGAAAACTTTCTGGAAATATAATAAATCTGCTGAGAAATTAGGGTTTATAGAATGGGATAAACAGTCAGTTGTACCGCTAGATGGCGTTGGTATACAGATTTGGTGACAAGTATTATGAACACAAACGTACGGAGTTAGAGATTTCAAAGCTCCATAACATTTTATTATAGAAGTTTCCGAATAAGTTTATTCACATTTCAGTCAAAATATGAAAAAGCTAAACTGGCCTTGTGAAAGTTTCTATTCGATAAGTTAAATTAAAAAAAAGTAACATTCATGAATTGTTTTGTATATTTATTCTGTTTTGTATTCTAATAACAAAATATAGAAACTAACATCTAGAATTTATCTTACGACTCAAATCTACAGAAAGTTTCTATTTTCTCTCACCCGTCATTGGTGAAGAAATTGTTCAAGTCATTGCCAGAGGTGAAGTAGTCTCCCACTCCAGTAATGGCGACAGCTGTAACATTAGCATCTGCAGCCACAGCAGTCAGTTTACTCGTCAGCCATTCTATCATCTGAAAACAAAGTGTCATTTGAATTTATATTGTACTTATTAAGCTTGTAAGATATAAATACAAAGTGCCAATGGGAAGTTACAAGAATATGCTCGTTTTTTATAAGAAGTGGCTTTAATATAACTTTTTATTAGAAGTTTTTAAGACGTTTTGTAGTTGTGTGGCGTTTCTGCTCATTTCTTTGGAGAAAAATGGTGCACAGAATCTCGAAGAGACCACAGAGAACGTCTTAAATAACTGATAACTTTTTCATTTCAAATTAAATTTCAATAACCTTTACAACAATGAATGATGTTAGAGATTATGCATTCAAATGTCGAATTAAAATTTTCCAAGATTAAGTAAATCGTCAGCTATACAGATGTTTATTAACCCTATTTTTATCCCCGTACGAATAGCATAGGAATATTTCGCTGATGAGCTAAGTTGGAACGACGCTCACTCTACTTTGGTGGTCTATAGTAAATAAGTTAGTTTAGAATATATGAAACTTACTTGCGGTGTGAAGGCATTTTTCTTCGCTGGTCTATTCACTTCAATCACCAACAGCTTATCGTACTGATTGACAACAAAATGCTCATTATCCATTATGAAATTAGAAAATAGTGTATTATCTGGAAGGGAGATTTATAGCGAGAATGGTTTGATATTATGAATCTTATGCAGAGTGTGATTTACACTTTGAACGAGAAAACATGTATTTATAAAAACAGACTGGAATGGAATAGCTTTGAGTACAAGAAGACAAATATGATTGAAGAACTAATTTCGTAAATGTTCAAATTCATGACCATTATTCTCCAAAAAACGCTGATAACGCGCACCAAGTGAATCGCAAACTTCAAGAAACAGGCCATAAAGAATATCAGGGAACCATAATCCCCATATACCTGAAGAATTTCCTATTATAAAGACAATGTTTTTCCATTAAAAACAAGGCAAATGCACTTTGTTATGTGGGGATATCCCAAAGACAAAGATTATCGTACCAAACCAAGAAAATTGACGCATTGAAATTGAAAAAGAGGCACAAATTAATTAGTATTATAATTATTTATAAGATATAATTATTTATTAAAGACATATATTTATTAGAAATTACCTGTACCTGTAATACTAACAGGCACAGAAATCAAAACTAAATTTAACCTCTTTCATAGATGCAATGTCGAAACAACCATGACATGACTATTACTTATTCTTAAAGGTCCTCTCCAAGCAAATTTTTTTATTACTTAAATCAACGAGGCTAATGTTTTTTATCATTTTAATGCAAATCCCATCAAATTTGATAGCATATTTTTAATTTTATATGCTTTTAAAGATTTTTATAATCCAAACTCTACAAAACCTACTTTACTTCCGACTTTCTTATTTTCAGTCTGAAGAAGAAGAATGTACACCATTTGTTTTGATTATCAACTAGGTATTTGGTTTAATAAATCTATTTATTATTAGTTTAAAGGTTTAAATTTGGATAAACTTATTATAGAAACGTTTATATACTTTTAGAAACAATTAATATCTTAAAAGAAGGCCAAAAACGCATTGTTTGTTTAAAAATCTAAGTTTGAAATCAAAACAAAGAGTGTACAATCTTCTTTCTCAGCGTCAGGTTGGAGATTCGCTCGATTGTTGCTCACAGAGTATTAAAAAACTTTAAAAGTAAATAGTAAAATATATACTGAACCGAATTGTATGCGGTTTGCAGAATAATGATCGTAGACCTTAGTTCTATAATATTATGTAATAAACTCATTTTTTTCCCAGAGCCTGGAGAGGACCTTTAAAGTAGTTGGAGATGCTCTAAGACTGAATGCAAGTATAAAATTGCATACCTCAGTGGAACTTGGTTTCACGGAATGTTGATATGTAACACGAACATTTCTGGATATGTTGTTAAACCCATTTTATATGTATCCATGTTACGCGACGCTTTAGGACCGTTGAAAACGATGCAAAAACGCTCGTGTGACATTGGAGTATGCACCAATAAAGTTGACTATTGCCGGGTATCCCTAATTTTCACTTTAACTTGGTATCTATGCTACACATTAGTGGTGCACCGATAATTGGGCCCCAAACAATTGAGCTTAGAAAAAAATTGGGCAGAAGACACAATTAAGAAGTGTTACTTTGTTATTACTAGGGTAGTGACAATAATATCTTCAGAATATGCCTTATATTCCCTAAAAACATGTTTATAATTTTTTAATTCGATTGATATACCTACTTGATAAGGTATATATTAGCAAGCACCTTAAATCATATTTGGATACTAATCTCATGTTTCGGTGTAAGAAAATCTTTGAAGTATTTAAATAAGTCGTATTAACTTGATCATGCCATGCGGATCCAATGTGCAGTGTACATCGTCTGACAGAGTTGTCACAGTAATATTTAGTTAATAAAATGTGTAAATTTTATAGGTTTCCGTTACATTGAACTAAAAAAAAAGAGAGTCAGAGACGCCTAGTAGTACACGCCGCTAAGCTTGCAGTGTGAACAGCCAAGCGTCTCTGCATACGAATACCAAACAACATTAATGGCGCGCTTGTAGTGTGTTCGAGCCCTTACTCTAATATTTGACGAGTAACTCTAATATTTGACGAGTTACTCTAATATTTGACGAGTTACTCTAATATTTGACGAGTTACTCTAATATTTGACGAGTTACTCTAATATTTGACTCTCCAATTTGTTCGATTCGAAAGATTGAAAATTTTAATAGCTATAAGTTCAGTAGTTGTAACATATATCTTATTTGTTAGATTGGCGTATATAAGTCTCAAATCCGATAAGTTAGTGCATATATTCAGATTAATTTTTCCAATTGCATAATCTCGAGAATGCGCTGCGTGATTTCAAACCCCTTCAAGTCTTTAACGAAGTAATGCTAAGTGTGCGTTAATACCTTCATTTTATTACTCTAATATATATAGAGGCTAGAGAAGAAATTAAATACAAGGTACAGGAAGAAGCAGTCAGAAAGGGAACTGGCTCCATGAACAAAGTCACCTACCACCGACAGTGGCAATGCTCATAAATGCAGAAAAATGTGACGAAACGGGAAAAGGAAGAGGTGATAGTAAAGGATGCCAACGAGCCAGGGTATACAGGAACATAACGAGTATAGTAACTAGTTGACGAAGTAAAATATGACGTCACCAAAGCAACACATTTCTTGTTTGTGACCGAGCGGCTCAAAATTCCTCGTATTTGCATGTTAATATCGAGAAGTTTAAAATCATTTTATAAGGGTTTCGTGAATAAGAAAGGTGAATGTGGCGATTGAACCTCAAAGTTTAATATATAGATATAATTCAGGTGTGTTTTTATTGTACTTATCTATATTAAATAGGGTCTTGAAGATATGCTACCTAGGAGCCTAAACTAGTGCTAGTTGACTGCTAAATTGTAGTTCCTATGAATAACAATTAATTAAGGAATAAAATAATAAAAATAAAATTTAACTAATGCCTAGTTTAAATAATTAAATTTAAAAGTGACTAAGTTCTAGTAGGTTGTCCCATGTTTCAAAGTGTGGTCAGAGTCGCCATTTCAAGTCACCCGGTGGTCACGTCAAACTAGATTCGATCAGTTGATTACCATACCCGTTGTGTTCCTGTAACCTGCCTACGAGTCTACCTAACACAAAATCTAAGACCTTGTAGTTGAAGAGCATAACCCTAGCGCTATCCTCTAAAACTGCAAGTAGCGTTAAAAAATGATAAACATGTTAAAGATGAAAAAGACAGTGAATCAAAATTACAACAGTTCGAGGGCCAAGGGAAAAAAGTCACTGTGATGATGTACTATCAGAGAACAGAGTCACTGTGATGATGTACTATCAGAGAAAAGAGTCACTGTGATGATGTACTATCAGAGAAAAGAGTCACTGTGATGATGTACTATCAGAGAAAAGAGTCACTGTGATGATGTACTATCAGAGAACAGAGTCACTGTGATGATGTACTATCAGAGAAAAGAGTCACTGTGATGATGTACTATCAGAGAAAAGAGTCACTGTGATGATGTACTATCAGAGAAAAGAGTCACTGTGATGATGTACTATCAGAGAAAAGAGTCACTGTGATGATGTACTATCAGAGAAAAGAGTCACTGTGATGATGTACTATCAGAGAAAAGAGTCACTGTGATGATGTACTGTCAGAGAAAACAGTCACTGTTATGATGTACTATCAGAGAAAAGAGTCACTGTGATGATGTACTATCAGAGAAAAGAGTCACTGTGATGATGTACTATCAGAGAAAAGAGTCACTGTGATGATGTACTATCAGAGAAAAGAGTCACTGTGATGATGTACTATCAGAGAAAAGAGTCACTGTGATGATGTACTGTCAGAGAAAACAGTCACTGTTATGATGTACTATCAGAGAAAAGAGTCACTGTGATGATGTACTATCAGAGAAAAGAGTCACTGTGATGATGTACTATCAGAGAAAAGAGTCACTGTGATGATGTACTATCAGAGAAAAGAGTCACTGTGATGATGTACTATCAGAGAACAGAGTCACTGATATGATGTACTATCAGAGAAAAGAGTCACTGTGATGATGTACTATCAGAGAAAAGAGTCACTGTGATGATGTACTGTCAGAGTAAAGAGTCACTACATTATGCTAATTTCACAAATCACCGTTTTCTTATTTCCTACATTTTTTCAATCTTACTAATATTTCGTCGTGTTACCAGACCAATTTTAAAATATCTACAACCATTGCAATTAGTTGTTTCTTTTTAATAATCAAAGGCCATGTCACTGACTCCAGCAAGAAATTAAATACGAAAGACCGAAGGAAGCAGTCAGAAAAGATAGTGACTCCATGATCAGTTCGGGGCCCAAGGGACGCCACTCCCCTTCTCTTCCCTCGCAGGATAGAGCCCCTGGGGGACACGGATTTTAAAATAATAGTAAAGTTTCTATTTGTAAATTGTAAACAGTGAAAAATTAGGTACATTTGTGATGTACTAAATGCACTTCACAGCGACAAGCGCTTTTCTCAAAAATCTTTCTAGTTAACATTTAAGAAGGCTCTTGCTTTTTTTTAATCATATGCTATAATTAAAATGAAAAGCATTTATATTAGTAAGATACTTTAATGATATCACAAAGATATGTAATTGATATTCTACACATTCATAGGAAAGATAAACAATAGAAAATAACATTATACTGTAACACTCATGAGTTATGAAGCACTCGAGTGATGAAGGACATAAGTTATGAAGTAGTTTTCTATGTTTAAATTATAGAAAATGATTTACGTTATGAATTGCGTCATAGTTACCCCTCAATTACCATAGTTTTCTATATCATAGAAAACTATCAAGTGCCTAAGAGATATGAAGTGCTTTTGAGTTCTTGAGTTATGAAGGAACAAATAATTCATAACTCAGGAGTTTCAGTGAAGTTATCCAAGAAGAAGCTACATCAAGATCACTTAGAAATTGGAGTATAAATCATTATTACAAAAGTGAAATCAGCATCACTAATTATAATATAAATCTTCATTATAAAATTAAAGTACATATCAGCATCACTAATAATTATACTGTAAATCTTCATTATAAAATTAAAAAACAAATCAACATCACGAATTAAAATACAAATCAACATCACGAATTAAAATACAAATCTTCATTATAAAATTAAAAAATAAATCAACATCACGAATTAATACACAAAATAAAATATAATTAAGTAGAGGGTTTGAAAGGCATATAGTTATATACAAAAATAAATTAAATAGCTACAAGACTGAACGAACAGTCAGAAAGGAAAGTGGCTCTATGAACAAAGTCACTTACCACCGTCGATGACAATGCTCATGGATTCAGAAAAGCTACTCCGTGAATATAATCACTTACCAAGGAAAGTGAAGAAAAGGGACACAAGCCCCGGTGGCTGCAGTCATAGGTGGAAGGGGAAAATGAAGAGGTGATAGTAAATGAAGCCGCCAATGAGGCTACCAAATCTAAAACCTCGTAGTTGAAGAGCAAGATGAATTAATTTCTGCGCTATAGCTAAAGGGAATATAAAATTACGAAAATGAAAAAAAGTAACAGTTCTCATCCTAGTGAACGAAACCCTTTACTTTTTTGGGGATTTTATGTCTATCAAGAAACTGTCAATTAATTTAACATGAGTAGCTAGCCATTAGTTAAGTAGGCAGAACAAGCAGAAGCAAGTGAGTTTAACCCTTTCGGTTTTGACGGCTAGCTACCTCAGATGCCAAAATACTATTTTTGCTATTAAAATCAGTAGATCCATGTATAGGTAGTTACTTATATAGATTGTTTTTAATACTGTAGCTAATTTAATACATTTTATGATCGAAAGTGTTAATAGCGAAGATATACCATCAAAGGAACAGGTAGATCAAATAATTAAAGATGCACTATAGTTATTTAAATTCTTTCACAGAGAATGCTTTGGCACACACTTGAACATAGTAAATTAGAAATCTTTTGATAGGAATTAACTACAATGCTAAATAACAAAATAAGTTGCTGTTAAGGAACTAATAGTAAGCAAATAGCTATCTTAGAGGCTTAAATAGCTACATGGAAGCTAACACCTATAACTAAATCTTTAAAAGTTACATCTGTGACTGAACATGAATAGCTACACAAAGTGACACACATTTTCTACCATAACACAAAAACTATATTTATAGTAGGACTTTTCTCTCAGAAACCACGGTATGATATATACAATAAAAATATAATCTTTTATAAATTCTACCTACATATAAAAAAAATATACAATTTTGACTACATCATGACTGAAATTATGAGAGATGTTGAAAAATAATGAGAAAACACAGAGAGATTACTACTCAAGAGATTCTAATAATAATATTAGAAAACTCTATCAGTGGAAGAGTGAAGTAGTCAACTAAAATAGTCTAATTATTACAAATATCACAATCACAGGAATGAAAGATTGAATGGAAAGTCAGAACTAATGTAGGTACACCAAAGAGTTCAGCGAATAGCTACTAGCTACAACAATTATAATTATTAGCTGCTGTTTTGGAAAAATAGAATCATTTAGTAGCTACTTAAATGAGCAATTGAATTGAGAAATAAAATAAATTAGTCAAGATATGAATATTACTGTTAATTGGCTAGAACTATTTTAGAGTGGCAGTTAAAATTTAGCAGAAGCCGATAAAAATGGAAAGCGATTGAGCTGTTCAGAATTTAGTTTTCAAATGATTAGACTAGCTAGATAAAAATTAGATTTAAAAAGATAAAATTTTTAGATTATATAAAAATTAGATTTAAAAAGATAAAAATTTTAGATTATATAAAAATTAGATTTAAAAAGATAAAATTTTTAGATTATATAAAAATTAGATTTAAAAAGATAAAATTTTTAGATTAGATAAAAATTAGATTTAAAAGATAAAATTTTAGATTATATAAAAATTAGATTTAAATCAATAGAATCACAGAGTACAGATTAATCAAAATATATTTTTCTAAAATGATGAGTAACATTAATAATCATGTTGTAGAAATGAGACCAACACCAACTGAATCATTTTGCAGGTTGTACTTACTTGAGCAATTGGTAACTAACTAATAACATTTAGATATGTTTTAGATGCCAGTGATGTCTATATAGCTGCAAATGAAGATAAAACGATCATAATTATTACTTTTAAATTATTAATAATCTGAATATTCACCAATACCTAACTCAAAATAATACAAAACTTCAGGCATCAATATACACACGAGTAGATTAGCCAAATTCTTAATACTTTCTTCACTGAAACCACAAAGAAAAATAGAAATCAGCGGAAAGTATCGACTAGAAAAATTAACCTATGAGGAATGCCACCTTTTCTATTGGAATGATGATATGAAAATTAGCTAGGGTGAGTTATTAATTATCGGTCAGTTCCACATTTTGGGACAATTAAGAAAAAATATATAATACTTATTATTTAACTATTATTATACTTGGTATCCATGATATTGGCAGGTATTATTTTTAACTTTATTATGTTTGCTTTCATATTTTAATTTGTATCCATGATACCTGCAGGTAGCTATCATGGATACCAAATAAAATAACGAGTTAAATAATAATTAGCTATTATATATTTTTCTTATGTGTCTGAGAATGTGGAATTGACTGATGATGATGATATAAAAATTAGCTACTTTAAAGCATAAATAGAGAATTCATATGGATAGACTTAAGACTAGACCCTGGAAAAGTTCTTGAGTTGGTATCAGACGTGACTGCGGGTTTCATCTCCGAAAGTCTCCTCTACTTTGTCTATCAATTTGAGAGAATGCAGAGTATTTTCCACCTTATTCCTAATAGAATGTACATACTTATGCATGAGAGGAACCTCTCTCGTCTCATTGGGATTCTGAACGCAACTCTCTCCGCACTTGTGACGGAAGTGACCCATGAAAGCAACCTCCGTGTAAATTTGGTGAGAATAGTTACACCATTCTGAAAAACAGGAAACTAATCACCAAAAATTAAACATTAGAAGTGGCTAAGTAAAAATATAGAATTGGAAGAATGTTTATGAATTGTAGTTATAAAAGAAATTCTATCCAATGATCATCTTCATATTGTCTAAACAATCAAGTTACATTTTGTAAATCCATGAATTACAATCATATTTAGATAATTGATATCACTCCTTCATAATAGTGTTCATATTGGTAACCACTCAGTACTCACTCGTTACACAGATAATAGTACGATGACTGATGGCAGCAGACGAATACCTAGTATCGTAAATAGTTTTGATGTTGTGACGGGACGAGTCAATATTTAGAAAAATGCGGTCATGGTTCAGAATGTGGAAATGTTGAGGTAGTTTAATCTTTCCGGGAACATCAATTGGGAAATGTTCCCAAAAAAGATTGTATCCCGGAGGTTTCAGAAGCCAATCGGAAGTACTGTTGAAAAAATACAATCAGAGAGCAGGAATATCAACTATAGCTACCAGTTGATATTTCAGCAATTTTGTAGTCTATAGAGAGAATAGTAATTCTGATCTGATAGAATATGTAAGAGATAGTTAATGAATACCGAGGCAACAGTTACAGAAGCTATAGACAATTCATAGAGCTAACTAATGCCATATGCATAAATCATAATTTGAAGTTTCAGGCAATGATATAGAACCAATTTATAATATCATATGGAAATAAACCAAATTCAATGTAGTTATAACTAACTCTATTGAAAATTGATGTAGGAGATATCAAATGAAATACAAATAGTAGGATTAAGTTTACTATCCTAATAGCTATGTCTACTAAAACTTGAAACAACCAAGCACAAACTTACAGTTGGGAGAGATTCTCTACAAGATCTGGCAAACTGTCATGTTTGAGTAGAATAGGCAGTTCATCAGGGTCAATATGGACTAAGAATCGATAATCATCCTTGTTCCTTAGAATACAGTCCGAAAAATATATATTTTCTAAAGAAAACATCTTCTTTCTTTCAGTTTCAGTCCATAACCTGGAATAATGAGATGGATATATCATAATTTATCATCAAAAGATGTATGATTATGAATATAAGACTTGAAATATTTGAATATTGGAAAATAACAGATATCAAAATACCTATAAAATATAAAAGTTACGTACCTTCTCAGAGGATGATCATCAACATATGGAGGTGGATAGTGAAAATCTGTTAGCGTAAGGTACCCCTCAGATTGGTAATGTTGGAAGACTTTTTGAATATTTGGATGTACTCCACCAGTTGAATATAGAAACACTTGTGATGCTCCTATTTCCTTCATCAACTCCATCCATTCCACAAGATTGGTAGAGATATCTTGCTGGTAGTAATAAAGAGCTGGGCCACAGACCCCCACTTTGTACTGTGAATTGCCTTTCTTTTGACGAGACACAGTTTGTTCATGACTAGAATTATTGCCAAACACCTTGAGGAGATTGGAAGCAGGAGAACAAGGGGCGGCAACTAAAGAGACGGCAATGGGAATGGTGTTATCAGAACGAGGAGCAATTGGACAAGTGATGAGGAAGCTCATGAGTCTATCACTACTGCGCCATTGCCAGTCTATGTAATCAAATTTGGTGACTCTGGAAACAGTTGGTTCGTCCTCTTCTTCGTACCACAAGTGACACCATGGAAACTTGGGGAAAAATGAATTCATTGGATCATTTACCAGTGCCAAAATGAGAATATTCTCATCCCCAGATCGTTTATCATAGAAAGCAGAGTAGAGTAAAAATGTTTCGTCGTTCACACCACGCATCTCTTGCCAGTGAACACCAGACCATTTCACACTGAAGACGTGAGGAAACAAATTGCATCTCTCTTTATTATTTCTCAACAGAAAAACTGGAAAATTTGGATGATGCTTTTCAATAGTGTCCCAAGATGAAGAATTATAGAAAGGGTCCAAGCCATTCAAACAATTATTTGCTTGTAATGAAGCAGGATCAGATGACAAATAGCTACACTTGCACTTTAGAGGAGAAATTTCTTTCGTCATTTCTATCAATAACCATTTTCCACCAGTCAAAATAAATCCAACACATAGTAAAAACAAAATGTATTTCTTAATTTTAAATTGGAATAAACTGGTGCATAAAGTCAATCTTTTATTCACATGAAAAGCACTTCCATATATTTTATCTTTTTCATCATATATTTGTGAACACTTCAAGTTTTTGGGTGCTATATTATTTAGTTCCATGATAGCCTCAGGATAGCCAAATTTAAACTGTAGCTAGCCAATACATTAAATTTTGAATATCTATTAACAATTATTACTGAAAAGGTTAAAGGGAATTAAGCTCATATTAAATAGCTAAAAAGAACTTTCTTTCATCAAATACTAAATTACACAGAAATTTACCAAATTTCTGCTACACAGAAATTTACCAAATTAGCTACACAGAAATTTACCAAATTAGTTACACAGAAATTTACCAAATTAGCTATAAAATTTTTTTACCAAATTAGCTACAAATAAATTTACCAAATTAGCTACACAGATTAAATAATTTAGTAGGGGTTTAACGTCTGCTTCAGAACTAAAGGCCATATCGCTGGCGTCAAAAGGAAAATAAATACAAGGGACTGGAAGAAGCAGTCAGAGAGGAAAGTGGCTCCATGAACAAAGTCACTTACCCCAGTCTGTATTTTATGATAAATTCCACCGACATGTCGGTGGAATTTTTCTCCACTGAAAATATTATTCTGGCAAAGTCGGTGGATTTTTAGCTATTTATTCCTATGTTACCATAAATTTTCGGTGGAAAAATGGGTAAAATGTTGGTGGATCTGCCAAATTACTGGAAATTTATGGTGGTTTTTTTCAGCTTTTTCAAAAAGTCAAGAGGAATTTTGTGCACCAAATACAGACTGGCACATAAATTTACCAAATTAGCTACACAGAAATATAATGAATTACATTACAAACTAAGTAAAATAGTACGTCTCATAAACTCTCCATTTGTCTCTCCATCTCTCTCAAAAATTACCAAATTATCATAAATTCTCTCCATAATAACACAGCATAGGAGAAAATTATATATTTCTCGCCATTTGCAATTGAAGGGCTCAAAATAACTGCCACAAACTTGCCATTAAAATGGCGAGTTTGGACATACTTTATTACCTTGATAATTACAATTTACACAGTACAATTGTAATTGAATTAAACTAAATATTAGATAAATTCTCTGTAAGATCCTAGTTCAAGAGTATGTACCAAGTCGCCGATTAATTGTTGACTTAAAATTTGTGAAAAACTGAAAATAAGTATCTTTCACATATATAGACGACTAATGAGCACTTAAATTAGATTTAAAATTAAAATTGGTGACTCATAATCATAAATGGCGGAACAACGCATCTTTGTTGAAATGTAAACAAAGCAGCCATTTTGTTTTGATATGGCGCACTCCATGATGTAGCTATAATTCAAATTGTGTATCAGTTTTCTGTTTTCGGTGTTCTTTTGTTATGAATGATGTGGTCATTACTTGTCATTTCAATTTGATGCTCTCTGACTAATTATCGGAAAAAAAAAAGAATAATTATGAAAGAAAGTATGCCTCTCTCAGGCTCTCTGTGATTAGCTGGTAGCCTGGTATCAGTTGTATATGTATGCCTCTCTCTGATTGGCTGATACCCTCTCAATTAATTTAGGTAGCTAGTTATAATAATATAGGTATATTGACGACTGTCGACTTTCAAAATTGGAATTAAATTATGACGACTGGCGATGCATTACCAATTTTAGTTTACTTATTTTTGAAAAAAAAGATATACTGGTGACTCAATGAACATTCTCTGAAACTAGGTGTAAGATCACAATTTATTTTTAAATTAACACCATCATCTCTTGGATTTTGATTAAATTTGGTTTACAAGGAGATATTAGTCATAAAACCTATTTCTGGAATTTTGAGATCAATCCAAACTATAGGTCAAAAGTAATGAACTGGATACATATTTGATATCAGAATTGCACAAGGAATCTAAATATATAAGTTATAGAACTCTAAAGTCTAAATTGAATAATGAATATTTCATCCTCGGATAAAAATTTAAGTTCACAATTTGCCCTCTTTGGCAATTGGCATCAATTATAAAAAAATTATAATTGTGAAAAATGAAGGCACATTTATCAGCTATTAAGAGGTAGGTAGGCCAGGGTAGGTACTATCAGAGAAAAAAGTCTCCGCATGATTTGTATACATACCTACTGTATATCTCACATCACAGTTTCCTAATTTTCTATTATTTTCAAATCTTACATATTTGTCGTCGAATACACAGACCAAATTTAAAATATCTACAAGCATTACAAATTTACAATTAGTATCGTTAATTTTGGAAATAAAAAAAATAGTAAATTGTCATAAAATCATAAGGTACGGATACACTTTTCTTCGACTGTACAATGAAAAGTTTGTTTATGTTGTTATAAACACATGTAACTTCTGACTTCAAACTGAATTATTGAATACAATATTCATTTAATCAGTTTATATTTTCATCCAAGTAAAATAGCCAGACTGCAGGAACTGGTAAATTGTTCTCCAAGAAATACTCTATTTTGTCTTCTGTTCTCAGTAAAATACATGTAAACATAGAAGGAAATTAAGAATTGTTCGCACAGAAAATGTTAAAAATGTCCCATATTCTGCAGACTGGTAAAATAGTATGGCTTACAAACTCTCTATTTGTCTCTCCAAAAACCACCAAATTTCTCTTCCAAAAAATAATCAAATTATAATCAATTCTCTCCAAAATAACATTGTAGCATAGGAGAAAAATAGATACTTCTCGCCATTAGCAATTGAAGGGCTCCAAATAACCGTCACATACTCGCCATTAAAATGGCGAGTTAGGACATGCTTTATTATACTCCAGAGAGGAATAATAACTCATTTCAGTCTTTCAGATTGACTAGTAACTCTGTTAGGAATTTAGAATGAACAAAAATTACTCATTTTAACCTTAAAAAATGCAGAAATCAGTAAATTATTTTATAAATTTCAACTCCGCAGTCCGCAGTGAAAACTGATGTAAAATAAGTCATTTAAGCTTCACAATTGGGCTTGTTGTGATGATAAACATCACTAATGGGAATGCATGAAGTTAGTAGTAACTCTGTTAGAATTTATGTTTTCCAGTCTGGATTATACCTGGATTTTCACATTTATTTAATAACATTAACATTCATTAAAAAAATTGACTTCTTTGATAAATAAAAACAACTTTTTGTATGAATAAAATATTTAATGTTAATGCTTCATCTCTAATGTTAATGCCTTTATAAAAAAAAAAAATTTGGCTTGAAATCTTCAAATTTTTATGAAATTTTGGCTCAAAAATTGGCTTACAATTTTCCAGTCTATTAAACCCAGTCTGCTGCAGCTGCTGCAGAATATGTCTCTTCTGCTGAGTCCTGCAGAGATTTTAATTTAAGAGACAGTTACTCTCAGACTGAGGCTGACTCTCAGCCAGATTGCATTAGTTGTTGTCCAAGAGCCGCCATTTCACCAACAGGTTATTTGATGAGCCGTGGGGATATCATATCTGAGCTGTGGGATAAAAACCGCGAGCCGTGGGATAAAAAATGCGAGTCGTGGATAAAAAATGCAAGCCGTGGGATAAAAAAATGAGAGCCCTGGGATAAAAAATGAGAGCCGTGGGATAAAAAATGCGAGCGGTGGGATAAAAACTGCAAGCAATGGGAAATAAAGCGAGCCGTGGTGGAAGGAGCAATTACTACCTAGTCCTAGATTTAGTTACATATTAACCAAGTAATAAAGCATGTCCAAACTCGCCATTTTAATGGCGAGTTTGTGACAGTTATTTTGAGCCCTTCAATTGCAAATGGCGAGTTTTATCTATTTTACTCCTATGCTACAACAATGTTATTTGGGAGAGAATTTATGAAAATTTGATCATTTTGGAGAGAATTTTGGAGAGAGCTGCCAAGTAAAATAGTATGTCTCATAAACTCACCATTTGCCTCTCCAGCTCTCTCCAAAATTCAACAAATTCTCTCCAAAATGATCAAATTTTCATAAATCCTCTCCATAATAACATTGTAGCATAGGAGAAAAATAGATAAAACTCGCCATTTGCAATTGAAGGGCTCAAAATACCTGTCACAAACTCGCCATTAAAATGGCGAATTTGACTTTCTTCATTACTTGGGAGAGCTGGAGAGACAAATGGCGAGTTTATGAGACATACTATTTTACTTGGCATATTAACAGACCGGGAATATTTGATCAAGTGAAAATTCACATTTGATGAGCCGCAAAAGTTTTGAAACTCTATATAAATGTCTTTTAGAAGACTGCGAGTTTCGAAAAAAATTCACATACAATGCAATCTGGACTGCCAAGTTAAAATAGTATGTCTCATAAACTCGCCATTTGTCTCTCCAGCTCTCCAAAATTCAACAAATTCTCTCCAAAATTATAAAAATTTCAATAAATTCTCTCCAAAATAACATTGTAGCATAGGAGAAAAATAGATAAAACTCGCCATTTGCAATTGAAGGGCTCAAAATAACTGTCACAAACTCGCCATTAAAATGGTGAGTTTGGACATGCTTTATTACTTGGCTGGACTGAGGACTCTCAGCAGCCAGTCTGTATTTGGCCAGTCTGCAGAATGTGTCTCTTCTCCCGCAGAGACTTTAATTTGAGAGAGAGCTACTCTCTGACTCTCAGCAACAGATTCAGAATCTCCCGCAGCTAAATTAATGGTAACATAGGAATTAATTCAAAATCTCCCGCAGAGATCTCTAATTTCTAAAATTTCATTCAAAAACTCCCGCAGAGAGTCTTGGAAAAATGTTCCATATTCTCCAAGTAAAATAGTATGTCTCATAAACTCGCCATTTGTCTCTCCAGCTCTCTCCAAAATCCAAATAAAATTGTATGTCTCTTAAACTCACCATTTGTCTCTCCAACTCTCTCCAAAATTCAACAAATTCTCTCCAAAATGATCAAATTTTCATAAATTCTCTCCAAAATAACATTGTAGCATAGGAGAAAAATAGATAAAACTCGCCATTTGCAATTGAAGGGCTCAAAATAACTGTCACAAACTCGCCATTAAAATGGCGAGTTTGGACATGCTTCATTACTTGGCATATTCTGCAGACTGCCAAGCCAGTCTGCAGAATATGTGAGATATTTGGGATATTCTCTCCGAACAATTTTGAATTAATTCCTATATTTACATTAATTTTGCTACGAACACTTCTGAATTAATCCCTATATTTACATTAATTTTGCTACGAACAGAATAAGAGATCTCTACGACTACGAACACTTTACCAGTTTCTGCAGACTGGCGCCTGCGGGCAGACTGGGTATTTCATATTTGGAATTTGGTGCACAAAATCCCACTGATTTTCTTAAAAAGCTGAAAAAATCCACCACAAATTTCCAGTAATTTGTCTGATCCACCAACATTTTCCCAATTTATCCACCGAAAATTAATGGTAATATAGGAAGAAATAGGTTAAAATAGCTAAAAATCCACCAACTTTGCCAGAATATTATTTTCAAAGGGAAAAAATTCCACCGACATGTTGAATTTGGCGTCACAAACGTAAACAAACAAACGGAAAGGGCGGGAGAAAAACACCTGTTCTTATTTGTAAATTAATAATTGACATAATATTACATGTTTTGAGATTAATTCATAATTAATTAAACGGTTTAAAACCACCAGACCAAATTAGTGATTGTTAATATCCCTAATTAATTAGCGATATTAATTCCTAAACCACTGAATCGTACACATTGAAGTGGTTGCACGGGAACGCTAACCGAGGGACCGTACTTCGTACCTTGAAGGAACGTTCTTCGAGTTCTTCTTAAACGCACCATTATAATAAAAGCCCATCAAAAAATTACTTGCAGCAATATCTAAAAGACGGAGAGTCACAGTACATAGAATAGTATAGTACCCCAGTTACATGTATTATTCAAATTTACTCTCGGTAGGCTGTGACGTCATGTATGTAAACAAGAGGTCACGTCATAGTAAACAGAATTGCTGTGGGTCACGTGGAATAGAGAATTAAGATGGCGGCCAACGCGACCGATCTGACTAATGATCTAATTATCTTGAATAAATCGTCTTCTTCAAGACTAAAAATTTGTTACTATTTTGGGTGTAAAAAGACCAGTAGCAATTTCATCAACAGTCATTTTTTAATTTTTGTCCGTATGACTATAAAGATTGGATAATAGCATGCGGTAATGTGGAATTAAAAAAAATATCACAAAAAACGTTATTTAACAAAAGTTGGGTGTGTTGCAGCCATCTTTTGTGTTGTTTGTACTGTACGTACAAACGTACGCACCATTGTTGACATGTGACGTCACAGCCTACCGGGACACGCGTAATATCCCCCCTATAGCTCTGGGATACTATATATTTCTCTGTACTGTGCGGAGAGTCTTCTAACCACAGAACATCGAATAAAAGAAGTGTACATCCATTAAATTACTCTTGAGTGCTGTTTACAATGACGTAAACAGCTTCGTTTCACCAATTCTGTTTTAGTCCATTATTTAATTTATTTTGAATGCGTATCACAACGAAAATGGTGTAAGACTGTCAGTTTGTGTTTGTTGCAAAGAAGATTACTTTATTATTGCTTAGTAGCAGGGCTCTAGAATATAGATACCCAGTAAACATCACAATGTTGGGCCAACGTTGGCCCAATTCAGAACGAAACTCTAAGCCAACGTTGTCATGCCAGTCTCTGTGTATTGGGCCCGACGTTGGCTGCTGGTCCACCTCACGGATGTCCACCGGCCAAGAACAGTATAACCACGTATAAACGACTTATTGGTACCGGAATACTTAAAGCTCCCCTCTAAGCAAATATTTTCATTGCCCTAATCACAGAGGCTAATGTTTCTTATCATTTTGCTGCAAATTGCATCGAATTTGGTAGCATATTTTAAATTTTATACGGTTTTAAAGATTTTTATAATCAAAACTCTACAAAACCTATTTTACTTCCGACTTACTAATTTAAGAAATTTTCAGCCTGAAGAAAAAGAATGTACACCATTTGTTTTTATTGTCAACTAGGTATTAGGTTTAATAAATCCATTTAATATTCGTATAGAGGTATGAAATTGAATGAACTTATAATAGAAACGTTTATATACTTTAGGAAACAATTAATATCTAAAATAAAGGCCGAAAACGCATGGTTTGTTTATAAAATTCAAATTAATAATCAAAACAAAGAATGTGCAATCTTCTTCTTGATCATCAGATTCCCTACAAACAACGGTCTGTCGATTCGATGGAACAATCCACCGATTCGATATCCCAGCAATAGAAAAGGAATCGAATCGATATCCGTTCTTTATAGGGTTAGTGATTCGCTCAATTGTTGCTCACAGAGTATTAGAAACTTGAAAAACATATTATAAAATATATACTGAACCGAATTGTATGCAATTTGAAGAATAATGATCGTATACCTTAGTTCTATAATAGTACCTATGTTATAACTAATAAACTCATTTTTTTCCCGGAGCCTGGAGAGGACCTTTAAAGGTCCTCTCCAAGCAAATTTTTTATTGCTTAAATCAACGAGGCTAAGGTTTCTTATCATTTTACTGCAAAACCCATAAAATTTGATAGCAGATATTTAATTTTATATGCTTTTAAAGTTTTATTAAATCCAAACTCTACAAAACCTACTTTACTTCCGACTTTCTAATTTTCAGTCTGAAGAAGAAGAATGTACACCATTTGTTTTGATTGTCAACTAGGTATTTGGTTTAATAAATCAATTTCTTATTCTTTTAAAGGTTTAAATTTGGATAAACTTATTATAGAAACGTTTATATACTTTTAGAAACAATTACTATCTTAAAAGAAGGCCAAAGAGGTATGGTTTGTTCAAAAATCTAAATTTTAAATCAAAACAAAGAGTGTACAATCTTCTTTCTCGGCGTCAGGTTAGTGATTCGCTCAATTGATGCTCACAGAGTATTAAAAAACTTTAAAAGCAAATAATAAAATATATACTGAACCGAATTGTATGCAATTTGCGGAATAATGATTGTATACCTTAGTTTTACATATAATATTATGTAATGAACTCATTTTTTTCCCGGAGCCTGGAGAGGACCTTTAACGTTGCCGATGTCATGCATGTCTACGGCCGGCCAGTACAGTTTATTCTTACAATGTAGTAACTGTCCCACAAATACTATTCTAAAGCATTTCACAATATGTCAATCATAGTATATTGTTGTCTACACTAGAATTATATGGTATCAGAGGAATAGCTCTGAAGCTACTTCGCGGTTACTTGGAAAATCGCAGGCAGTGTGTCAGAATTGGAGATACGTTTTCATATTATGGAAGTTTGTCAACCGGGGTACTTCAGGGTAGTATATTGGGTCTCTCCTTTTCATAACTTATATTAACGACTTTCCCAATATATCTCCTATTTTGAAAGCGATCCTCTTTGCTGATGACACCACTGTTTGATCCACTGGCTCTGATTTCGTAGAACTATGTAGTGTTATCAACACTGAGGTTGATAAAATAACAGAATTGGCAAACGCTAACAGACTGGCTCTTAATTCTGATAAAACCGCTGCTTTGATTTTCTCAAATAGGCCTCATGATATAGACTAAAACTGTAGATCTAGGATGAGTGATGTTGACATAGACTATGTTGATAATCAATAATTGTTGGGTCTCACGCTTGATACCAGGTTAAAGTTTAAAAATCATATTTCTTTTGTATGTAACAATTATTATCGAAAGTTGTGGGTGTAATTTACAAGGTTAGTCAGTTCCTGCCTCGGAAATGCTTAATCGGTCTATACTACATTATATTCTACCCATACTTAACATATTGTGATGAATTGTGGGGTGGTACTTATAATATCCATTTGATTACGATAGAAATGCTTCAGAAAAGATGATTAGGATTGTAACTCACAGTGATTTCTTGGCTCATTATACTGATCCTCTCTTTTATAGTACAGGAATATTGAAGGCTAAGGACCTACATAAATATTTATTACTAGTTTATTTATTCAAGAATAAAGAAAAAATTTCCTATCCCTCTTTTTCATATGCTACTAGAAACTCCAATAATCCTATTCTAAACATACATAGATTAACTTTAACAGAACATAGTGTACATTATTCAGCCGCAAAAGCTTGGAACTCTATACCTATCCATATAAAAAATATTCAGTCATTAAACTCATTCAAAAGCGCATTAAAATCTTTCTTTACTCATAAATATAGGGTTGAGCATCAACTTTTGTATATTCGTTAGTATTTATATAACATCTTATTGTTTATATCATAATGTATATGCACCAATTTTGAGAAAATATTAGTTAGTGCAAATTTCTTTTTTTTATTAGTTTATTCAGGTATGTAATGTAAGAAAAAATCACGTCTAAAATACTAGTAATATCTACGATATTTGCCCGAAAATTCCCCAAATAGGGGTATTATATAGAGGGCTTGATGTTATTGTAACTTTTTGGTTTACTTTTCATCAATAAATATCCTTATCCTTATTGTATATACCAATTCAATTAATATATATGTGTATCAAATGGATAATGCAATTTCTCTACACATTGTAACATGTAAATTTTTATTCCCACACACATACGAACACATAGGTCTAAAAATGGTGGCCTAATCTTCAACAGTCAACCATAAGCGTCAGTTCATCTCCGCACAGCTTCTCATTATAAGAGTGGAGAACCAACTCTAAAAACACACGAACGACAATATGGAATCCCCAATTAACTCTTACCATTGACCAGCAAATAGAATCCATGGAATTTTAAAACTTCTAACACTTCAAAATGACCAATATATATATTTAACCATTGCAAACAAGTATTTCTTTCATTTTTCCCAATTCTTCAATTTATACTTATTATGTAGAATTATTTAATGTGTGCATAGGTTCAGTTGTCTTTAGTATTTCTTTGAGTATTTAAATTCTATTCATTTCTCATCTCAATGCGCTTGAATATGCATCATGCTTCAGAAAATAACGTCAAAATAACCTTAGAGGTCACAATTCAATTCATTGAAGAGAGCTATAAACACCTTGACCTCAAATGTAGGTTCATTCTTAGCCATTTTAATGGAGGTAATTCACTTGGTACTCAGAGTATTGAAAGTAGTTAAGAAGTTAAAAACTAATATTGATATCTTAAGAACACCTCCCAAATTCATTCAGGAATTTCCTTTTAATAGTTTAAATATTTTAAATATATTATATGAATATATCAGTATATTTTGAAACCAACTCTATTCTACAAAACTAAAAATATAATGGGAACTTTGGTAAAGCTGCACTTAAGGGGAGTAGCTCACCGAAATTTAGAATAATTTAAAATATTTTTGCATAAAAAGACAACTTAGATTGTCCCAAATCATGTGTAAAAAAATTAGGTATGAAAGTTGTCTGCAAGTGCCTCGAAAAGAGGAGGGGGGAGAAACTGGGGAAGAGGGGAAAGGAGGGGGAGAGGAGCTGGGGGAAACAAAATAACAAAAAAAGGTATGTTATGAAGTAGTATTTGTCTTTTCTATTATTTTTCATGAAATCAATATAGTACTGCTGTTATAAAAAATAATGGGAATAAAAAAATTTAAATCGAAAATTGGCCGTTCTGAACACTTTCCATTTTTCAACTTCTAAAGCCTACTCCATCTTCAAATTTTGACTTAGACACATGTTTTTTTTCTTTTTATTCAGAATTTAGTTGTCTACAAAAGTACGATCAGTTGATATGCTATTTTGCAACTTGTAAAAAAGTGTATGGGGAAAAGTAACAATATTTCAAAAATAATCGAAATATTTTGAATTTTTATTATTATTATTTTTTTGAGATTGCGAATTTGATGGAACGGCACACTACTATAGTAGTGTGCAAAATTTTTGAACAAAATGAAACTGACCCCATGTCTCTAAGCCAAAAAATGAGGGAAGAGTAGGGATTTAAAAAAAGTCCAAATTGTGCGGTTTTGGGGGGGGAGAGAGGAAATGGGGGGATTTGAAAGAAATGTCTTAAGTAGAAAATTGTCTATTTTTAAAGTATAATCAAGTCTGAGAAAATCAAGCATCTCACTCTTCAAACCAAAAAGAAAGTAAAAAATTGAGACACTCCCCTTAAAGGGGCAGGGTAGTTCAGTTCTTTTTTGTTTTCATAATATTAATGTTGAATGATCACTTAGTAATAATGTAGCATTCTTGTAGAAGTATAGGGTTGAAAAAACATAATAAGCGATATATATCATATTTTAAAAGAATCGATTCAGTGCCGGGACCGTCCTATAGATGGCGTCAAAACTCTTGTTATCATTTGTTTACAAAGCATAGAGCGTAAATGTGTACGCACAGAGTCTAGGTCAATTGATCCCCGGTCATTTGGTCCCCATACCATTTTTATCCCAGTCATAATTTTCATATAAACAACTATGATAATCATACATTATTGGTATATATTCTAAATACATAACATGCAATATAGATATGCATTTTACAGTCGATAAAGCTTTTTAATGTAAATAAGTAATAAGGGTAAAAATGGAGACCGGAGAATTCGCCGTGGGTAATTTCGCCGTCTGAATTTTTGCCACCGGTATTTTCGCCGTTGGAAAATTCGCCGTTAGGAAGATTCGCCGTGAGGAATATTTAAATAATATAATATATGACTAAACACATTATATTCCTATTTTTGCCTCATATTACGTTAGAATCGCAGCAACGAAGATTTTTATGGATTCTAAAATAGAAATTAATGGAATTTTGGTTTACAGCGATCACATACATTCACAATAGAGACATTTTAAATGTAGCATTCTTATCAGTGTACTACCTTGAAATATTTGTGCCATGCACAATAATTCAGATTTCAAGAGGTAAACTGTACAATGTAATACAGAATAAAAAAAATTAGGTAGGTATGAAACCATCAATTACTCAGAATAGTACAATAATTAGAAAAGCTATATTAAACACACAGAAACCCTTTTAACAGGAAGTTATGCAAAGTGACTAGGATTGGCCAATTTTAACAAAGAAATTAACTTCGACTATTTAGTCAACAAATAAAAACACTCCAAATGTTATACAGCGACCTCTCGTGACACAAAATACGATTATTGATTAAAATATACATTGCATATATAAACAGTTAACATAAATTTTAGGAATCTTAGTTTTATCAGATATACAATATTACATAATCACCTTGGTTTAACTCTGCTTCTTAATATTCCAGATATTTATCAGAGAAAAAACGTCTCTTCAAATTTCTACAGAGCATAGAAATAATGAATGTAAGTCTTGCTTTCATTGATTCAACATTCTCAGTAATTCCATTAACAATAGAGCAAATTGAGGTGCGTTCAGGTCAATCTCAAAAGTGATCACAAAGTTAAAAAAAATTGAAAAATTAAAATCTTCTCAAGAAGCTTATATCAGTAATCAGTATTATCCAAAAAAGAAGGATATTCAATCATCGAGACATAAATTCAATTCTGACAAGAGAATCTGCACTAGGCAATTTACATGAAAAGATAAAATAACTTGTCCCATCAAATATGGCGAGTCTTCTATATAATCACCTGAACCTCTAGTTTCATTTGATGTAGAGGGGATATTTTTTCGATTACAGGAAAGTTCACCTCCCTCAATTCTCGCCGGTAAGTTCTCGCACTCAATTCACCGCATGGAAAGTTCACCGCAACTAAATTCACCGCAACTCAATTCTCGCATATATTTAAATTACAATTTAAGTTATGTTTAAGGTTTAAGGTTTATAAAAGGCTTAACAACTGGATGCATGTATTAAAATAGATTGAAATTTTTTTCAAATATTTTTTACATTACGTCTTAAGAATTCATGATATATTCAATCTGTGATTATCCGTCGCAATAAAATGACTACAAATAACAGACATAAATACTAATAGGAAACAATGCATTGTAATAATTGAAAAATAAATCTTAAATAAAGTGCATTGTGCAATGCCTGGTACATATTCTAGGACATCAACATTTTCATCGTAGGCTAACACTAGTCTTTGTAAACGAGCACCAGTTTGAGTTTAGACCTTCCTTCCCTTGTTAGTCATTTCACCAGCAACTAATTGTTCAATTTTGATTTCGGTTAGCTCTTGCTTGATGCAGTCCAAAAACTTCCATATATTTGGATGTGCCGAAGTCATTTGTCCATTGAAAGGTATGTGTCACCCTTCGACATAATTGATGGTTTTTGGTCTATTTTCTTCAACAAGGAAATATACATTCCACATTTCTAAATAATATTTGGGAGACCTACGATGTCCTCTTCTGTCTGGCCTTCCAAGCCACGTACCTTCAAAATAACCAAGGTAACTTTAGCCTCTGATGGCATTGTACCACGCACACATAATATAACCAAATACTACCCCAATAGAAATTAATGTCAAAACAACAATCGTTACTTAATTTATATCATTTCATGATTTCAATAATAATATATTTTTTTCATATTTTCATTAATAATATATCATTTCAATTTCCTATTTTCAGTAATATTCATTTAATATTCCCTTGAACAAGTCTGTATTGTTAACGTAAATCATGTCTATTTAGTTTCTTATTATTGTTATATTTTTTTATATCATTTTTATATTTAGAATCAAATTGTTTTTACGGTGAACTTTCCATGCGGTTAATTGAGTGCGAGGAACTTTCCGGCAGTGAATTAAGGGCGGTGAACTTTCCGCACACCATTTTTTCAGTGCAAGAATATTTTAGCTGATAATAGGATGAAATTTAACTTTGAAAGCTAAAAATGTACAGTAATAATAAAATTTAATTCAATGATCGACTGATTATCCTATTTTCAAAACTAATATTTATATTCAATTATATATACAAGTAAAGCTCGTACAACGGACTGTATGTACAAAGATATTATGTTTGGTATGTATTATGTACCTGAAAAAGAGGTCGCTATACAAATCTCGTCGTGGGCGCTATACGAGTTGATCAACATACCTTGCAGCTGATAAATAGTTCAGTTGGGGATTTAAATTTTGTAAGTTTTTTTTAATAGCATTTCAAAGAAACGCTAATGAAGGTAAACAATCTCAAATTATGTAATAATATTTATTTAACCTACTTATATAAATGTACGAAATAATAAGATAGGTATAACTGCCGCTTAAAGTACTATATAATAAGATAAAAAGGGAAATATTTTTAAATTCACTTACATAGACATCTATGTAAATACCTAGTTAAATGAAAACTAATATGAATAGCATGTTTTATAATCGTTAATTAAACCAACACCAAAATAAAACTAACTAATTTAATTTCTTGATTATTACTTTTTTGTTTGGTGTAAATAAATGAAATTTTAATTTGTGCTATGGGCCTCCTTCTGGGAAATCTTAATAAATTTATAAACTGAAGAGCAAGTGAAATCATCCTTCTATTTTTCTTAAGAGCTTTCGAATAATAAAATATTCATCATTAGGGCTGGGACAATATGCAGTTATCATAAAAGCATATGATGCATCATATTTTGGTTAGAGCATATGCCTTAATAATAACTCATTTGCCCTAACAATAAGGCATATGCTCTAATGATAAGGTATATGCACTTTCATGGCGGCATTTATTACCATTTTTTTATTCGCATAACTCAAAAAGTAGTCAACCAAATTGTCTGAAATTTGGTAGGACGATTAGTCATCATCAAGGAACCATTTTATATGATTTTGGGAGTGAACGGGCTAAAGGTCAAGGTCATTTATAATTCAAGTAATATTGGATGGTCAAAGTCATCTAGAAGATTTACAAGTGGCAGCGAAGGTATGCACTCTACGAGTACCCGTCATCAAGTTTAGTATGTACTGTATTAAATAAAGTTATCATGCAAGTATTTTATGCAGTCAGTGTTTAAAAGATACTCTTTTATAAAAAACTAATTTCTGAACCAAAAGTGCTTCTTATAACCTCATCTGAAAATAATATATTGATGACTAAATTGTAGTTACCGTGAAATAAACACCATAAAAAATATCTCTATTTCTATGTTTATGTACTGTAATAACAACATCGAGACATGCCTGACAATTATTGCAGATTTCAAAAGACCGAGGAGTAATGAAAACGGGTCTGCCTGTATATGATTAACAAAAGCATTCAGATTTATTATTTCACTGTAGCTGGCCAGCATAAGCAAGAGAAAAAGATTGCAATACGAATTAAGGCAAAGACCATGAATTTCTAATTACCATCAACAAAGGGTGTTTTCTACTTTAATATTGCAGAATATATATAAATAATATATCATATAAAATAAATACACTTATTAAATATAATACAAAATAATGGATTTCGTTAACGAATTGTCCGTGGACGATTTTGCATAGCATGAGCTTTGCCAACAACATGTGGTAGTTGATTTTGATCACGGAGCCAATTTACCTTCTGATTGTTTCTCCTAGTCCTTTGTATTAAATTTTTTTCTGACGTCAGCGATATGGCCTTTGTGTCCGAAGTAGAAGTTTAGCCCCATTCTAAATTTTATTAAATGTTCACTGGGGGAATATAGCGGGGTGGAATATTATATATACGTAGATACTTAGAGCTGAAGGAGACTCCACTTTGAAAATTTGAAGCATCATTTGATTATTAAATGTAATTCAAGTTTATTATTTAATTCGTTTTTTTTTTATTAGGGTTTATCTAAGTGTTTGTTTCTTATTCTCAAAGTTTGTGTTGCTGTTCAAAAAATATCTGCGTTCATTATGTAAATAATTTAGTTACCCTTCTGATAGATGTATGTAGATTCTGTAGAATAGTCTAGTCTGCAGAGACTATAATAGACGGTGGTTATTCCATTCAAGTTAACGGTAAAATTCAATGAACAGTATTTTATTTAAAATCGATATCTTCAAAATAATGCATTTTATGATATTAGTATCACCAAGTAATCTAACTTATATTTTAAACTTCGTAATATTCACGTTCGTTTTTTAATTCATATGTGCATACGTTAAAGCATATGAACATATCTTAAGGTCATACGGTCATATCTTGAGAGAATATTTTTAGAGCATACAGTCATATTTTACGAGCATATGGTCATATTTATTAGAGCATATACGTCATATTCGTTAGGTCATATTGTCCCAGCCCTGTTCATCATCATTCATCAATATCCTAATTTTGACTAATCTAAACATATTATATAGAACAAAGAAGTATAATGGATACCAAAATTAATAAAGTCGCCTAAAAAGTTAACAAATAATTAAAGAAAAAGGAAATAATAGAAAAATAATAAGTTATTAACCCAAAATAGTTAAATTAAAAGAACTCGCTTGTTCATTGAGCGATGGTGACTGCTTATGAATGTATATAGATTCCAATATACGAATATCACACTGGTTTGTAGATTGCAAATTTTTTAAATTTTCTTCCTTAATTGGGTGATTATTATCTAAAGAATGGTTACGAATTGAACTGAAAGGTGGGGAGCTATAGGGGTTATTAGTTCTAAAGGATATTCCCTTATGCTGAGAAATTCTCATCTTTAACTACATCATGGTTTCACCAATGTAAGTGGACTGGCACTGTCCACACGAGTATTTATAAATGAGACCAGATGACAGTAAAGGTGGGATTTTATCTTTATAAGGGAAAAATGAACCAATAGTGGGTGCATTTTTGAAAACAAAATTTAATTTATTTTGGGGATAAAATTTGTTGACTAATGAATTAAGGTCTTTTTTACTGGATCCCGACAAACTTATTTTCAACTATTCAGACAAAATTTTAACCACAGATGAAATTAAAACAGTTTGGGGGACCCAAGGGACATTAATGTTGGTGGGATACTATTTTTTATACCAATTTTATTATAAAGTTACTCCAATATTGTAGCAAATGTAGAAACCTAGATACATGTTGAAGTTGTTCAAAAAGGACCGTATCTCATTTTTAAAGTCAGAAACTTTGCATCAGTACAAATTATCACCAAGGTAAGTACTTAAAGAGCATCTTTGAATTTAAATTCACTTTGCTGGTATTGCACAAAGTTTTTTATGCAGTCTACAAGTATAATGGTTAATGAATGAATTTAAACCTCAGGAGTTAGTAACAATTTAACTCCAGATAATTAGATAAATCAGACACTTGAATTTTTTATAATAGCACTCTATCTCTCAAAAGTCTAGATAGTAATAGATTGTTCCCTTCTATTAATTAAACTGAAGATAGCCTTAATTTTTTAATGGAAGTCTTTTTATCTTATCAAAAACAGGTAAGATAGCAATTAAGGGTTAGAATTAATTTATAAAAAGTCAAAAGTTAAATCATAAATTAGAAAAGGTCAGTTAAGAAAATTGTTTGTGAGCACTAAAAACTTTAAAAATTGAATTTCCAATGCCCTCGTTTTAACTATTATAATTTTGAAACATCCTAAACCTGAAAATAATACGTTTCAGTAAATATTCGAAGAGCTCTATCCTGTCATCAAATTTAGAGATCTTAATGTACTAGTTCACTAAAATTATAGAATAGTTAAGTAAATCATTAATTTATTAGAACTTTAATTAGAAGTGCATCAATTCTATGGACAAGACAAGGAAAAGATTATCTTAAAGGGTAATTATTGGTTAAGAAATTTCATAAAGTTTTATTTATTTAAAAATATCCATAATCGGAATACATTAAAATTTGCAAGAGATATTTAATAGTAGCCATGACTACCATGCTTGTGACCTGATTTGTGAGAATCAGAGTGCAGAAGTCCTTGCTGAACATTGATAGGTGAACCACCTAGGGTGGAGCTTCTTTCAAAAGAGCTCAATTGATTATCCATATCGATTTGTTTGTGGTAGAAGTTAACCTGGAAAAGCTGCCTTTCAGGAATGGCCACATTTCTGCTTTCGAACAGGTCATTCAAACCGTCAACTAAGATATTCAGGAAATCATTTTCTGATGGGAACTTAATTACCCTGTTAATCATCTGGTTCTGCTTGTTGACAAGAAGGATGTGGTTTCTCTCTAGGGCATCAAGGAGGTTACCTTCGAAGGAGATGCCCAATGAAGGAGTAGCATCAGCAAGTCCTACTCTGTTCACAGATTGAAATCTGTTGTCGAAATTGTTCGAGCCAGATCCAAAACCAGACACAGGAGAAATAGTAGCAGTTGGTCTTGGTTGGAGAACTATAGTGTTTGTAACAGTTTGTCTTTCGGTGTTAGTTTCGTACTCAGTCAAGATGACAGTGCTGACGATGGTAGATCTGAGTACCTGACTGGAATAACAAAAAATAAATTTAAAAGAAATTAAAAAAAATTTCAAAACTATCTAAATCTAATAGAACTCACGTTTGAACTAGAGTAGAAGTCACAACTTGCTGCTGGATATCATAAGCTCTGTGGGTGATTGTGTAGATGTCAGTAGAAACTTCGGTAGCAAACTGATGAACCGTGTTGGTGTTAGTTACAGCCATGGTATCTGTTTTGATGACTGCAGCCGTGGACACTAGTACTCTGTCATCTACTGGAGTTTCTGTGATCTTTAAGAATAAAGTATAATTAGGAAACATAAAAAGTACACATGTTCTTGAAATTTCTAAAATACAAGTCTAAGGTGAACTAACCTGTATTGTAGGGAGAACTGTGGTAGATTTAACAAACTGAGTTAGAGTAACAGGGATGCTGTTGTAGTAAACATTGGTGTAGGTAGAGTAAACATCTTTAGTTAATTCGATGGTGATTGTCAGATCATCCTGATTTGAGTTGTTAAGTCCATCAGCAATTTCTTGAGCAGCAATGTTATTCTGGCCAATAAGACTACCATCCAACTGAACATTGCTCCTTCCACTTTCTGTGTTACCATGGAATAAATCATTAGCGATTTGTTGAGTGGTGAGGATTTGGCCTGCTCCAGATGATTGTCCATTAGAAGTAGCATCATTATTAGCAGTTTGAGAAGTAGAGACAAATTGAGAAGAATCGGCACCAGTATTTACAATGGAGCTAGTGGATATATCTGTAGCTGGTAGACCTAACCTTCCCTCAGCGATCTGAGCAGAGTTGAAGACACCAGAAGATTGGCCAGAAAAATCAGCTTCTCGTAGACCCTCAACCTCAGTCGGTAGGTTAAAATCAGATTTATTCACAACAGATACTTTTAATCCAGCGGAGTGAGCAACTTCAGCTTCTTGGCCATGGGCAGCACCGTGATGGTGGTGAGACGCTTGATCACCATGGTGATCATGTGACAAGACTTCTTCACCTACAGGTGGAGCACCGTACAATCTCTGGATTCGAGCAGGACTGGCTGAAACCTGATAATTTAAGAGGCTATTTTTACAACACCAATTGGAAGTTCTATTATTATTAAAAAACTATCAGCAGCCTTGACTATGCAGCTAGGGACTATACAAGAGTCATTTGATTAGAAAAATTCAGCTTTTAAATTTTTTTTTTAGTTAGCAACTTTAAAAGAAAAGAATTAAATTATTGAAATGGTTAACA
Source organism: Caprella mutica (assembly GCA_947561585.1). NCBI lineage: Eukaryota > Metazoa > Arthropoda > Malacostraca > Amphipoda > Caprellidae > Caprella > Caprella mutica. Next base: position 272,070 of record CANNZV010000337.1, on the reverse strand, counting down.
AAACACCAATGACTAAACTCTTCAAGAACAAGACTTCAGCCTTTATTAGCCATTATTAATCTAGGAAGTAAATGCATCAACTACTAGATTAACTGTTAAGAGAAAGGACAAAATAACATTTCATAATGCTTACCCGAGACAAAACCAAAGCCACGAAGAGAATTCTTAAAGCCACCATGATTAAGTTCAACTACTATACCTTGAAATAAACTAGCTAAGATAAGCTGAAAAAAATAATGAAACTATTCACTTGGTATTAGGTTTAAAAGTACTAAAACTTATTTAGAATATTTCCCAAATTGAATTCTTCAATCACGAGCAACTGGAACATCTCCTGCAACACGCCGCTGACTTTAATACGACTAAGAAATTCAAGCAAACAAAAAAATGAAACTACCAGTTCAGTAGTTGTAGTAGTATTTAGAATATTGGCACTGTACCAGCTTTTATAATGAAACATTGGACCAGTGCTAGTAGTGTGCAGAATGATAACATTAAAGTTCTGGTAACACCGGCTTCGGAAACAAAAGCCATATCTCTGACGTTATAGGAAAAGAAAATACAAGGGACAAGAAGGTTACATTAACAAAGACGTCTACTACCAATATGCGAGGAAGCTCATGAATGAAGAAAAGCTTTTCCGCGAATGGTATCACTCGTCAAGGAAAGTCAGGGGAATGGCCACAAGCACTGGTTAATAAATACCCTCTGATTGAAGAGCAAATCTAAATGATAGTAAATGAAACATAAGAGTCTACCTAACACCTAAGTCTAAGGTCTCTAAGACCACCACCCTTATTCTATCCTCTAAAGCTGCATGTAACTAAAAATATCATTATAATGAAGAAACTCCTATTCCAAATTACAACAGTACTAAGTCCAATTGACATCATTCCAGTTCCTTTCTACTCCCTTTAATCTGCCTTTAATCTATAGTAAAAAAATTAAGGTGAAGCAGGTAAATTTCGGCACATTAACTAATATCCGCGTTAAACCATGAAACTCAAAATAGAAATTATATTTTCAAAATCATAATTAATTTGGGTCGCACAGGTAAATTAGGGCCCCTTAATTTCTAATTGCGGCTCTATTAAGAAAATCTCTAACATTCTGAAACTAATTTATATTGAGTTACTGTATATCCAAAGAAGCTCTATACGTGCTAGATTTAGTGATTCAAAAACATGGGGAGGTTAGTGGCCGCAGTTAAGAGTGCCGCAATTTACCTACCCGACCCTGATTATAAAATATAACTAATGTGGTTCTTTTGATTTAACATTTCAGAATAAATTAAGTTCAGCAGAATAAGAATTAAAGAGCCAATCTGAATTTATAGTAAAAATATTGTTTAGCAATAAAGCGCTATGCACTTTATATTATTAATTTTTAATAGAGTTTATTGGATTTTCTGTGATCAGGTCAAAACTAGTTGGAGTGTACTGCAGCCTGCGATTTACCTACTACACCCTAATCATAAACAATTTTTAGTTACTTTTCTTTGTAGCAGTTGAGGTTTGTAGAGTTTAGTTCGTAACAGTCATCTAGAACAGTATAGGGCCAAATAATTCATTGTACTTAATAGGGTGAAGCAGGTAAATTGCGGCACCTAACTTTGGCCTAAAATCTCTTTAAACTTATAAAAACAATAGTTTGAATAATACAAAGTTTATGATCAAATGCTCAGAGCTTCTTTTGATAAGCATCATTTTAATATAAATTCAGTTCTGCATAATTTAGATAATCTTTAAAAGCGCTTAAAAGTTAAAGGACCGCAATTTACCAGTGTAACCCTACAAGTTTAAATAAGTTATTAAAAAGTCTTACTTCATACCTAATTAATGAACCAGATTAAATTTACATACTTTTTATAGAATGTAGGATTTTCCCGGGGACTCTAAATTTGGAAACAAACTAAAACATAATTAAAAGGGGACAGAAAAGAAAATATTAGATATACTCTGTTTCAAGCATACCTACATATTGCTGAAACAGCTATAACTCTATAAGCAATTAATAAGCACCTTACTAACTCACCCTCACAATGAATACTGAATATTGAACCTACCTTCCACCTAATTACATTAAATACCTATCAATAATTGTTTGAAAAAGATATATGTAAAGCCATTCTGAAAAGAGTTAAAACGACATCTGGTGGTGGAGCTTTGGGTGATTTTTAGCAAACTTTTTCACTGCACACTCTGCATCTAAATAACATGATATCTAAGAATTATTAAATAAACGTCTAATTATAATATGAAATATTTTAACATAACATGATCAATAAACATTAATTAAGTAATGATATGAAATACTGTGGCTGAAATCACTGTAATTTTAGAGAAAATGATATCTATTAGCATTGTCCTAGTCATATAAGTGCATGTTGCAGTCAACAAGGAATAGAGTGTTCACAATAATTAAAATCTGAAATAAAAATACCTTTGTATCGATCTTTGCTACCTATTGTATATTAAATGGTAAGTTCAGATTTAAATAATTCAGTAATTTTAATATTATTAGAACCTCTCCATACGAAACATGATGCAAATTGCAATACGTACTATTTGTGAAGATAACATATATTTTATAAGGAAATTGAAACAGAAGAATATGTTCTTTAATTCCTTTTTGTTTTTTAATTCCTTCTTTATCGCACCAACCATCTCAAAATGTAATATTGTTTTCAATTTGTTTCAGAGGGTAGAATTTTTTTAAAGAATGATTTAAATTACATATTTTAATAAAACTGTAAAAATATTTTTGAAATGGTTTGCAGTTTTATAAACAGTAACCTTAGCTCTAAAGAGTAGAGTACATAATAAAAAAAATAGAGTGGAGGGGACCTTCAAAGTACCTCTAGCTGTACGAGTTGAATGTTCCAGTCGAACATTTAGTTTCAGTTGATTTTTTTATTTTTGGATTAGGTCGTCAAGGTCACTCTGGAGCAGTACTCTGCTACTCAAGTATTGGATATTATTATTATTTTACTAATTGAACCACCGTATATGCACATTTACGTGATCCTTACAGTGATAGTATTGTAAAGTATGGGAAAAATTATGAACTATGAAATATTTTTTTAAGAGAAAATTCATTAAAAGTATTATCCAACATTTTGACAAGTTTTCTTAGTCAAATTATAGCCTATTGAGTAAAGCGACTACCTATCATTTCGACACTTTTTCTCCATGAGTAAAGAACCTGCCAGGTCATTCACTCAGAAGTATTGATAGATCCTTTAAAGGTCCTCTCCAGGTTCCGGGGAAAAAATGAGTTTATTACATAATATTATAGAACTAAGGTCTACGATCATTATTCCGCAAACTGCATACAATTTGGTTAAGTATATATTTTATTATTTGCTTTTAAAGATTTTTAATACTCTGTGAGCACAAGTTGAGCGAATCACTAACCTGACGCTGAGAAAGAAGATTGTACACTCTTTGTTTTGATTGTAAATTTAGATTTTTAACTAAAAATGCGTTTTTGGCCTTAGTTTTGGATATTAATTGTTTCATTAAGTATATGAACGTTTATTTAAAGTTTATCAGATTTTATACCGTAACACAAATATTAAATAGATTTATTAAACCTTATACCTAGTTGACAATCAAAACAAATGGTGTACATTCTTCTTCTTCTGACTGAAAATTAGAAAGTCGGAAGTAAAATAAGTTCTGTAGAGTTTTGATTATAAAAATCTTTAAAAGCATATGAAATTAAAAATATGCTATCAAATTTGATGCGGTTTGCAGTAAAATGATAAGAAACATTAGCCTCATAGATTTAAGCAATAAAAAAATTTGCTTGGAGAGGACCTTTAACCTATTCGATCCATTGACTTTTACACAGTTTCACTTGGTAATTCTAGGGTAAAGGAACAGTGCTTTGACACTTAATTAGAATCGTTGTATTCGGAAAGTGAGTGGGTGCCCAATTATAATTTTCTAAAAATCAGATTGGGTTAAGACCTATATGTTAACTAACACCCACTTTCCGAACTCTATGCGTGTTCGAGTATTGCAGTTCGTTCCCCATCACCGAGACGAAAAACTGATCCAGTAGCTGTTTAGATATCAAAGATTATACGATGGAGAGAGCAGTTTCTTTCTTTTTATCAGTTATTATGTTGATAATACCTCATAGTTATTACAATGACATCCATTAGACCTAAAACGATCTTCTGCTTTGAAAAAAAACTTGTCACAGAGTTTTTATGTGATGCCGAAGAATTTAAGAAAGTTCAAATAACCAGAATTCATGACAGTCTAGCCTTGTTATATATTCCGTTATTCTAAAATTATAGTAGGTACATTTTGAAATTTGCGGAATACGCATTGATAATAGAATAAATATAAAAGAAAAATATTAATTAAATGCACCATATGTAGTCAAACACACTCGTGCATCTCATGACTGGAAAGAACTCTGATATGCTCATTATGTTGAATAAACGTTCATAATATGAGAATCTTGCTATTTATCACCTTCGGTTTTGCCTAATCGTATGTAAGTATGTGAAAAATGGTACTCCTGCCGCAGTGGCCTAGGTTACTAGGGTTAATGAAATAAATGCATGAGAAATTTATAAAAGTATCTTACTAAATTGTCATTAAATAATTACTTATTATTGAGCATCCATTTATTATTAAATTGATAGAATGCTGCCATAGTGATTTATGAGTTCAATAATTAATGAAATGACATAATATCTCCGTATCTTGAAAATTGAAAAGAAAATAAATATATATTTAGGATAGTAGTGTGACACAATTAATAACTTGGCAGAGATACAAACTATTATGAATTATTAGAATAGTTAGGCAAGTAAATGTACTACAAGCTTTGTTTGGAGAGATGACAATGATACATAATAGGAGGTTGATTCGGTTTTACTAGGCTTGATTTTAAAACTTCAAAAAACCTAAAAACCTAAATAAACACAAAGAGGGAATTAATCAGTACAAGCTTACTAGGTATGGTTTAAAGATAAAAAAGGTTTAAGAAAATGAATATTTAACAGGTAAGATATCGCGGTCTTACGATTACTATGTCACCTTAAAAGAAATATAATGACAATTATCAGGTAAGACGGGCTTACGCTCACTGTTAAGGCAAGAATGAATTTAAAAAATGCAAGTTACATTCAATGAAATAGAAATCAAATTAAGTTATTAAGTGAACATGAAATATTAGAAAAATGTCAAAATAAAGTGAATAGCATGAATAATTGACTTGGAATTTGGAAATATATTTCCTATAATATATGCATGGCGTTAAGGCGCCACAAATACAGAACACCACAAATGATGATGAAATTTTAACTAAAATACTACTACACTACTGGATTTATTTTACATTTATTTATTTCACTATATTAATTATAAAGTTATGCTAAAATTCTTAAATTGAGCTTGTGATCATGAATCACTACCCCAGAGGATCATTAATTCATCCCATATTGTTATTAATCCAGTCGAGGTAGTCAGTCACTTTGGTGTAAATACCCGGTTTACCAGCTACGGCACACCAAGGCCCAAACGAAACCACGCCTACAATGTACCAATCGGAATTACAGTGCAGCTTCGTGAGGAGGGGCCCGCCTGAATCACCCTGCGAAACAGAAACACATAATCATCAAAAAGTTATGGCTTTAAATATTCTTAAGAAAATGCTAAGATGTCAAAAGGAAATAAGTAAAAAGTTAATATTTGTTATTGTTTCCTTCTGACATCAAAATTTTAAGATTTACAATGCTTCACAACTATAACTTTTACCGGTATTTAAACTGGTTTAGTCGACTGATCATCTTGAAACTAAAAGAAAAAGTGACCATACGTTTAAAACAACTTTTGGTGATACGGTCGTACTAAACACAACTAATTACAACCTGTGGTGATACGGTCGTACTAAACACAACTAATTACATCCTGTGGTGATACGGTCGTACTAAACACAACTAATTACAACCTGTGGTGATACGGTCGTACTAAACACAACTAATTACATCCTGTGGTGATACGGTCGTACTAAACACAACTAATTACAACCTGTGGTGATATGGTCGTACTAAACACAACTAATTACAACCTGTGGTGATACGGTCGTACTAAATACAACTAATTACAACCTGTGGTGATACGGTCGTACTAAACACAACTAATTACAACCTGTGGTGATATGGTCGTACTAAACACAACTAATTACAACCTGTGGTGATACGGTCGTACTAAATACAACTAATTACAACCTGTGGTGATACGGTCGTACTAAACACAACTAATTACATCCTGTGGTGATATGGTCGCACTGAATACAACTAATTACAACCTGTGGTGATACGGTCGTACTAAACACAACTAATTACAACCTGTGGTGATACGGTCGTACTAAACACAACTAATTACATCCTGTGGTGATATGGTCGCACTGAATACAACTAATTACAACCTGTGGTGATACGGTCGTACTAAACACAACTAATTACAACCAGTGGTGATACGGTCGTACTAAATACAACTAATTACAACCTGTGGTGATACGGTCGTACTAAACACAACTAATTACAACCTGTGGTGATATGGTCGTACTAAACACAACTAATTACAACCTGTGGTGATACGGTCGTACTAAATACAACTAATTACAACCTGTGGTGATACGGTCGTACTAAACACAACTAATTACATCCTGTGGTGATATGTTCGCACTGAATAGAACTAATTACAACCTGTGGTGATACGGTCGTACTAAACACAACTAATTACAACCTGTGGTGATACGGTCGTACTAAACACAACTAATTACATCCTGTGGTGATATGTTCGCACTGAATACAACTAATTACAACCTGTGGTGATACGGTCGTACTAAACACAACTAATTACAACCTGTGGTGATACGGTCGTACTGAAAACAGCTAATTTCCATATTTTCGTACCTGACAGGAATCCCTCCCTCCTTCATCAAGACCTGCACATATCATCTTTGGTATAATCTCAAGGCGTCTATAGGCATCATTGCAGCGTTCGTGTGTCCAGATGGGCACCTTCACCTCCAACAGAACACTACTTAAGGAACCTCTGAAAGTAGTGCGTCCCCAACCTGAGAAAAGGGAGTGCTGTTAGAGGCAATAAAATAGAAAATACTTTTTGGAATTAATAGAAAGTAGGTTCAGAGTTATTGCACGGTTCATAATTCTCAAAATGTAATGAAAAAGTAAATGATAGTTATCATCAAACTCTATATTATAATTGATATCCATGATACCTACAGATTAATGTAAAATAATGTTAATGATTATAATATACTTAATGATTATTATATACTTTTCTAATATGATCGAAAATATGGAAACGTCCAAAAAATTCAAAAGACTTACAAATAACATAGGCAATAAACTGCACAATTACATAGGCATAACACTTACCAATAACATAGGCAATAAACTGACCAATAACACAGACAAAAACTGACCAATAAGTAACATAGTCAATAAAATTACCAATAACATAGGTAATAAACTGACCAATAACATAGGTAATAAACTGACCAATAATGTAGGCGTTAAACTGACCAATAATGTAGGCGTTAAACTGACCAATAACATAGGCATCGCGGTCAATCAAATCGAAGATAGGAGGAGGCAAGGAAACTGGTTTGATCTTGCCATCGAATGTAATCTCGTCCTGCAGCTTCAAGATGGCGATGTCATTTTGTTTACTTTCGTGGTTGAAACTAAAAGAAGTCATCAAAAAAGTATTCAAAGGAAAGCATTGAAGTGATATCTAATTACATTGTCAAAATATTGATGTTTTTCAAAATTAAAGAGAGTGTCTATAATTCTATAACTGATATGATTCTTGGACGTATGAGAATTTTTGTGAAGGATTTTTTTAATAACAGAAGTAGGGATATGGAAAAAATGTCATCAAATTAAATGAAAAAAATTATTTTTTGTTGTTTTCTAAAAGTTTAAAAATAGAAATCTAGTAAAATTGATTCATATTCACCAAACTCACTGCTCATGAGGCCGAATATCACTGACTTTCATATTTCTTCCTGTCGATGAATTGAAATCGTGCTCTCCAATTCTAACGACAATCTGGTCAGCTGTGTACCCACTATAAAGGAGAAAGAGTTTCAGAGACATCAATGACAAATTCAGAGTAATATATGATCAAGGATTATGGTACTTGCGAATTCAATGTTTTTATTATTTAAACGGAAGATAAAAGTTTGAATCGGATAAAAGGCTGAAGGACCTCAAAACGATATTGAAACTCCATGAAAAAACCTACCACCAGTTGGTGAAAAAGCTCATGGATGCAAAAAAGCTACTCCACAAACATAGTCATCTACCACCAGTCATTGGCAATAATCATGGATGCAAATTCACATACCACCAGTCGGTGACAAGGCGCATATAATGAAGAAATTTGGTTCTTGAAATTATTCCATAGACTAATTTTTTTCTTCGAACTACACAGAGATAAAGTTATATTGGGGCCATAAAATAGTATGTGGTGATGTCTCTTTTAATCTACTATGGCCCCACCATAACTTTCTTCCTTGGTAACAGTATTACTATTTCAGTTCCTATCGACATATAAAGTCATAGTGGGGATATAGAAGATTAAGTGGTGACTTGGCTTAATCTTCTATAGCTTCCATAGTTTTCTATCAGTGTGTCCTAGAAGAATATCAGACTTACATCAAACAATGAGCAGCTGTTAGGATATGCATGGTGTCAAGGATGGCTCCTCCGCAGAAAAACCTGTACTGACTGTTGGAAGTGGTTTTGAAGAGAGCTGCCATGAAGGGCCAATCGTCAGGATTGGATATGAAACCTCCAACGATACGAAATCTGATCCCTGGAAAATGAAGAAGAAAATATTAGACTTAGACTCACTTAAATTTAAATTTGAACAACTAGATCAATGTAATTGAAACTCTGAATTTTAAGCCTTAATTGAAAAGAATGATGGATGTTTTAACCCTTCATATTACACTTTACTGTAAATAACTGTTGGTTGTTTAAACTCAACATATTTCATTTACAATGATAGATGTATGGTTTAATTTAACCATAATTATGGCATCTATACCTGCAGTTGGTGCAACAGTATCGGTAGATCTATAGGTGTTAGCAGTTGCATAAAATAACATATAAGTAATGATCAAATGAGAGAGGATATGTGCCTAATGAATTAAATATAACTACATATATTTTCTTCTGTTAAAAGAAATTAGTTATTCATTTACATAATTACAATGAAGAAATACATTAAGTTTCAGGAAACGTTTCTGATTCTGTTTGTATTGAACACAAAATGAACAGGAGCTAAAAATTACAGAATAAACTTCAATAACTAAATATTTAAAGTTTATGGAAATAATACTTGAGAGGAAAAATTTAAAATAAAGAAATATTTTCCCTTAACCCGTATATGGAGGAAGGCCCTATTTTGGGACAGCAATCTGTAGATATGGCACATCAGCAAAGCTAAAGTTGAGCAACCATGTAGGGGTTAATCAGAGAATCTTTACTTTTGAAGATAAATATTACAAGTCACCCATTTAATCTCACTTTGACTTCTGTTACAATTCATATTGACACCCGTAAAAACTGTGCAGTAGTAACAGTCTATCTCATCACACTTACTTAGCCGCGCGCTCACAAAAAAAAGATAGCAAGAAAGATTTCAAGATAAAAAGATAGTACCCGCGCACACGAAAAAAGTACTCAGCTTGTAACTCTGGTGCCACATTCATAGCCACATTCATGAAACTTACCCGTATGAAATCAACTTGAAGAAAGATTGGCGATAAGTCATCTGAGAGGCGAGCTCTATCTTTGACTATCTTTTAATATTTCTTTCTCTCTTCGGACTCCCTTTCAGTGTGCGCTCTAGATAGTATTATCGTGTTACCGAGTTCAATCTTTCGTGTTATCTCTCCTTTGGTGTGCGCGCAGCCTCTCTGTCTCTCTCATCATACTTTCAGTCGTTATTATCACACTTTCAGTCGTTATTATCACACTTTCAGTCGTTATTATCACACTTTCAGTCGTTATTATCACACTTTCAGTCGTTATTATCACACTTTCAGTCGTTATTATCACACTTTCAGTCGTTATTATCACACTTTCAGTCGTTATTATCACACTTTCAGTCGTTATTATCACACTTTCAGTCGTTATTATCACACTTTCAGTCGTTATTATCACACTTTCAGTCGTTATTATCACACTTTCAGTCGTTATTATCACACTTTCAGTCGTTATTATCACACTTTCAGTTTTCTCATCACATTTTCAGTTTTCTCATCACATTTTCAGTTTTCTCATCACACTCACTCTCTCGCGCCGGACACTCGCAGTCTTTTTCGTCACTCCAGTCGCCGCAGTCGTTTTCTCCATTGCATTTGGATTCGGATGGAATACATTTACGCGCATCACGGCAGTAGAAAGAAGTGTCTCCAAAACACTCGTCACCTGACCAGAAAATGAATTTTATTAGTCGAAGTAAATTATAGTATTATAATAGGTAAAGTGATAAGTTTACATTGATTATTAATTGAATATTGGTGGTTGAAGAAAATATTCGATTTCAGTCTATTTCAGTAATTTCAGAATTCGACTGCGATAATTTAAAATTTATCCCTATTATTTCAGTAATCAAATGAAGTATTTCACCTAAGTATCTTCATTATTCTATAACAGCTTTCGACCAATGTATAATTATTACTTCCAAAATTTTACTAATTTTGTTATTAAACTTAATAAAATACTGTAACAAGGAAACAAGAGAAACATAAGTTTCTTAGGTACCACTGTTATTTGGACGGGGATTTTGGCCATGCTCATAAAAGTAAAAGTTATGAAAAGAAATCGGGTCAAAATTAGAACTTATTATTTTTTTTTTCATGAGAGCTGGTTCTTCAGAACCAAGTACTAGTTTACTAGGGTTAATATATGATAGAACTAAATTATTCTTCACAATAATAATTATTATCTCAGTCACGTATCTGATTGGACAATTTCAGAATGTACAATAATTGTACATTCTGTACAAGGGCCTGAGATAAAGAAATTCACACTATCTTATTTAATTCAATTGGTAATTAGAAAATTACTAAGTAGATGCAACCAAAGTCACTTTTGAAATTTCAGTATTCGAAAACTCGAAAAGCATTGTACTGAGCCTACAATATTTTTTTGGATTAAAAACCTGTAATATTATGTAGTAAACAATATATTTAATCTGTTAAATCCCATCCCAGGAGACAAATCGAAAGTTACCTGTAGATATAACCAATTCTTATCTATTATCTACATTACATTTCATATCTGTTCACAGTCACAAATAGACATGTGTAGATACAACCAAGTTAAATCTATTACTTACAGTCCTCTTCATCACTGTTGTCATCACAGTCACCACTACCATCACATCTTTTGTTGTCAATTGGTGATAGGCAGTGTCTGTTTTTGCATCTGAAACCATCACATTTACCTGAATTGGATACAAAAATATTAGAAATGAATTTAAGTCCTATAAATTAAAGGGAAAGAATTATGATCAATAAAAAGATTCAAAAACATTGTAATCCAGAAACGATATTTAAAAAATGAAAACTAATAAAATTGTAATAAATTTTAGAAATTTTAAAAGTGTGGTGATTCTCACTGTCTCTCATCACGCTCACTGTCTCTCTCATTACGATTACAGTCTCTCACCACACTTTCAGTCTCTCATCACACTCACAGTGTCTCATCAACTTACTGTTATTTTCATCACACTTACAGATATTTGGATCACTCTCGGGGCCGCAGTCTTTGTATTCAGGGATTGTCCAGTTGGGGTTAGTACGCGCATTACGGCAGTAATAAGGGTCTCCATAACAGTCATCACCTGATCACAAAATAGAAGAATTAGTCTAAGAAAATTATAGTATTAGAATAGAAAAGTAGTAATTGTACAATATTTTTGTTTTAATATTGTAAATAAATCGTCTTCCATCCTAAAAATTAATATATTTCGACGTAGATCAAGATAATGTGGTACTCCGACTGAAATCCCACGTCATATACGACGCCAGTTATCAGATGTAATCTAACGGATGTCATTTTGACATTGTCTTCGACCTCATAGATTCAAAGTATGATAATAATCTTTATCGCAAATATTAATTACTCTAACCCTAATTAGACTGACAAAATTTATGTCTTTAAAAGACTGAGTGCGTAGGATTCGCTACACATCTGATATTTAGGAAACCAGTGGCTTGAATTGTATGATTTTTTGTCAGTTCGTAGCATTTATCATATAAATGTAATGTGCAAAATTTTTTATACCCATGATTGATAGGAACAAAGTTATTACATTGAATGCATTCTGTATGAAATGTGTACGTTATACTTGCTGTGGGGGTGAAATTGGGGGTGTCATACAACTAGAGGTAGTGTGTACGTGAGTGTTTGCCAAGTCACTGTTATTCCGAGGACAATTAATTGCAAATAATAACTACAAATTGGTATATATAACTAATTCTGTTAATTGGGATAAATGAAAAATATTGAAATTCTAATTATTCATTTATTCCCTCTTCTAATTGATTGCTTGGTGCGTAGTGACATCTGGCAACTATGTGTGCGTATGTGCGTTAGTGTCTTGTGGGAGTACTGTGAGGGTAGACACACGCTCATATTCTCTGTGAATTATAGAATTATATTCACTTTCATGCTTGACATAATTTTCCTGTTGGTATATGAGAAAAAAATAGAGTATGATCATTTACAAATATATCTAATGAAAATCATGTTCTAATATTTAATTGCTATTATAAAGTCTTGTCGAGCTCAAACACTCCTCAGTCAGTCTTTAAAGGGTTAAGGAATTGGAAGAATTTGGTTTGGGATTGCACCATACATGTGATGACACATTTGCATAAACGCACCTCAATGATTCTGTGGTTGAGGTTGGATCAGCAGATTGGAATGCGAAGAACCGTAAACGTCAGGGATACTCCGCCTTTAACGTAAGAAATACAGACGGCAGAAATACGGATGGTTGAACGACCACATTACTCATCAAATCCATAGGCAGACACCTTGTTGAGACGACGAACGAACAAGGCAGTCTGACTAGTTCCAACAGTGGAAGGCTCTTGCGATCCGGAGAAAAATGCCTTCAACAGCCTCTCAGCCATGAATGAGAGTTTTTAGTGGGTCGGGTCCACCCCTTCAGGCAATTCAACCCTTCAGTCGTAGTTCCTGATGGATTTTTCTCTTCCGTAAAGATTTCATTCCTATTGATTTTAATGGAAAAATATAGTCTTGATATTGAATTATTATCTGGACGCTTATACCATCACCCCTGTCAAGTCCAAGAAGCTCAAGCAGTGAAGAGAGACCTGCTCTTTGCAAAACCCGTATCACCACATCATCCATTGCCACACATCTTGGAAAAGGTAACAGAACAAAAAAAAACATGCAAACAAGAACGTTTTGTCTAGAGGGTATTTTGCACGGGGGGTTTTGACTGCTCGCACGGGGGTTTTTGTACTGGAAACATTGGGGTTCCCCCTAGAACGATACTAGAACTGTAGTCTTCTAGCATCTATCCCACAACCAAAGTGACAAGAATGAGCTTCACAAACTCTGGCACCAAATCTGAAACTAATGGCTACCCTCAGTACCTCTCGAGAAAGCGCATTCAACCACAATCCAGTTTCCTTACGTGATGCGGATAAGCGTGCTCTCGCCACCTGATCAACTCTATAGCCGTGCTCTCGCAACCTGATCAACTCTATAGCAGTTAGACTCTCCATTAAAGAATGAGCCCGAGGTGCATCCAATTCCTTCTGACTGAACTCGTGGACTGGTGCCGAGAAACCACCCTGTAATGCTCGTTTACATATCCCACCACATTAATAATAGAAGGAAAAGCGTGAACTAAATTACTCTGTACATACAGAATGCAGTGAAGATACAAAAACAGGTAAAGCAATGTCTCCAGCTCTCATAAGGTAATTCCACAATGTCAACCGGTAGACTTGCCTGAACCCAATAATCAGCAGACATGTCTACATTGGTCACACTGGCAACGGCAGTTCTAAGTGATTCATCAAAACAGCCAACCTCGACTTCGTGCGTGTAGGCTAGAGAAGCCCGAAGAACATATTGCAGCTTCTGAATGGATATTTCTAATTTCTCAACAAAACGGATGCTTGATGGTTATCGACCACTCGCAACCGAGAGACCATAAGATCAATATATTCTTTTATTCTCAAGATCCCTGCAGGAATACCAATGTAGTTTAGAGGTGCTCTCAACAAAGATCAACTATCCCTATTGACATTAGGATGCACTGCCCGGAACAACAACAATGTCTCATCTTTGACAGTATCAGCAAGAATGGCCAGGTCTCATTTCATGCTGCTATAACTTCAAGTTCAATTGCACTCAACCCATCTATCAAGACTAACATTCTCCAAAACCCTCCCTGGAGTATCTATCAGACGTGCAGGAAGTCGGATTCTAAAAACTGAACCACAATTGCCGTTTGACTTTGGTAGCAATTGACACTAGTCGAGCTCCCCGGCCACAATAAGGACAAGGCAGTGGCAGCCTGAAGTATAGTACCATAAACTCATAAGTCTTGAAATAAAATTCATTTTCATAAAGCTTGTATTAACACGATCTAATATATGTGTATAGGGGGGACCCTAAAAAATCATTGAGTGTGCAGTACAACAAACTAGCAGAACCAACAAATTACATAACGGCCATTTATATTGAGTGTTTCAAAACATTATTCATTTATTTACCCCATTTTCCCATTTACTTACGAATATGTTCATTTATTTATGATCATATTCATTTATATAGTAACCCGCATGGTATTATTTCAAACAAATCTGCATGATGTGGTCAATTTGACCGCAACATTTTTTTATTAAATTTCATAAATGTAAATATAGTACCCCTTTTGATAATATAGGCTTTTTAATCAAAATATTAAAGAAATACATATACTCAGACATCTTCCCACACAAAGAAAAAACAAATAATACATATAGAACAATTTACAAATCATCTCTGACAGCGATTAGAGCGCCTTGTCAAAAACTTGATAATACATGGTTGTTGCTTGATGTTACGTAGATCCTTTCTCTGAATAAAACAGTGTCGTTGCTTACCAGATACATAACAGTAAAATAACTGATAGAATACTGTTTGATATACATAAAGATGTTAGAACTGAGTGGGGACATTTTGACCTCAGTGAATAGTGTATCAAAGATGTGCCTGACGCTCCATTGTGAGCTGGAAGATTCCCTCAAGGTTATCAAGCCAAGTTTCAATTAGGTCTTATATATCAGACTATACTTTAATTGCGGATAACACAGCTACTAATAATCTTTATGCTTATCACGAGTACCTGAGACAGGATTAATTAACAAAATTTATCTGAGGTTTATTTTCAAAGGCACATTCGAGTGCCTACTGACCAATTAAACTGCTATGTTAAATTGTCTAAAGCTTTCAATATTTTTTCTATGAATTAGTATTATATATTTCATTTATCAATATAACAGTGACACTAATATATTTAATATATGATATGATTAGGTTTTATTGCTTGCACACTCACAGTTTTCCTCGTCACTCCAGTCTCCGCAGTCGTTGTTTCCGTCACATCGAACAGGTGGACTGTTTGGGGGATTGCCGTGTGCACACTCGAAATAGGGAAGTCTAGTAGCCATTTTATTACATCCCTCAACTGGCCAGAAAATAAAAGTTATTGAAGCTCTGTGTTAGATATATAATGTAGAATAAAATTTAAAATTTGTCATCATTGAATAGAATAATAGTATATAGATTTTTAAACAATTATGCACTAACCTCTTACAATTGTATTGCTTGTGAATACAACAATCAACAGCCCTAATAGGATAGAGCTGGTAGACATCTTCAAAAACGTATTATGAGGTGGTTAACTTCTGAAAAATAATCAGAAATTTACGAGATCATTTAATCTGAAGCCAATAGTAACGATGAAAGTTTTCGGGCTGATTCTCCTAATTATTATCAAGAGCATTAGCATTTACATTTTATTGGCAAAATGATTGAGACTGAGTAACTTTAATATGAGTCTGCTTGTTTGATGCATTTCCTGATTTGAAGAAATAAACAAAAATTATAAACAGTGAATGATTATTGAATCCTTTTTTTAAATAGTTTAATTTGGATAAGAAACTAAAGAGAAAGAATTTGTATATGCGAGCTATACTGCTCCCTATATCTTCTGATAAAAATTAAACCTCTTTGACAGAGCACAATAGTCCAACTGTCTTTAATTCAATGTACATTCAACTACCAACATTACAATTTCACTGTACTGAAAGTAAAGAACTACACTCAGAGAAATTCTGATGCACTCAGGTGTTTCGAGTTCACCCTATGGCTTTGGCTCCAAGGTGAGACACTTTAGTGCATCAAACTATAGTTTGGAAGCACTAAAGGGCATCAGCTTGATGCACTTTAGTGTCTTAGCTATAAGGTTGTTAAAATGATGAGAAATTTATTCTCATCATTTTAGCAAAGGAAATTTGAGACACTGAAGTGCATCGAACTGATGCATTTTAGTGCACCCACACTAGAGTGCATCGAACTGGTGCACTTTAGTGTATCCAAACTATAGTTTGATGCACTAAAGTGTCTCGCTTTAGAGACAAAGCCATAGGGTGAAATTGAAATTCCTGCGGTGCATCAGTTGCAGTTGTTTATTTATCTCAGTGTAAAGATTACGTTTTATATTAATATTTACACTTATAATGTTAAAATCAATTAGCAGAAAATGAAAGAAAAGTAATTTGTGAATAGATACCATAGTATGGTATCTATAAGATATTTTATAATGTACTTTCAATGAAGTTTATCCATTAAAAAAAAGACATATTTAGAATCTGTTCGCAAATTTATAATC
This sequence comes from Caprella mutica, assembly GCA_947561585.1. Classification (NCBI taxonomy): domain Eukaryota; kingdom Metazoa; phylum Arthropoda; class Malacostraca; order Amphipoda; family Caprellidae; genus Caprella; species Caprella mutica. Next base: position 255,073 of record CANNZV010000337.1, on the reverse strand, counting down.
ATCGATCGTAAGCTATTTAGAATATTATTTATGCAAGGCGATAATTGATTCTACAGAGATATAATCATAATTCACCATAAAATGATAGAATCGCACTGTCTATCGTAGGATATATTTGAACTAAATTCTCAACATATTTGTTTTTTTAAATGATGTTTGAAGTTTACTCGACTATGATAGATGAAATGTGCCGAAATAATTGTCCAACAGACAAGCTGCAATTCTACACAATGATTACCGCACTAACGCGTACAAAGTCAATATAACAAATATACATATATACCAACCAAAAACACATAAATCCTTCACATAACAAACCATATTTACTAACATACCACAAGCAAACGCACTCAACAAGTAGTTTGTGCTTGTGCAAGTAGGTAACCCACACGCCACTCAGATAGGATAACACTGCGTCGTCTGCACAGAGCATCTTCCCTTAACCCCCACTCCTCCCTTCTCCCTGGTGAGGGTAAACGAGGTCATCCGGGCTTCAAAGAACACATTGTAATAGACTTATAGCAAATATATTATGTATACAATCATAAGATACACTACTCTCGTAAATTTTATTTCAAGAGAGTGTTTGCTCTGCCACCTAGTTTCGAAAGCGGGAAATAGAATTGAAATGTAGCAAGGACAATCTAGGTATTTTGTGTGCGTGACGTCATAACACCAGCACTCCAGAACAATATTCAAGACAATTGAAGAACATATTATATAGAACTGTTTAAATATTTCCGTTATGTGAATAGTGATGAATCCATTCATGTTATTCACACTGCTTAACCTTAATTTTTTATCTGTGTGTGTTGCCTTGTTAACGTCACGGTCATAAATCATTCGATTTGTGACAACAGCTCACAAAGCTTTACTCTTGAGTTTCTTGTTACGTATCTTTGCTTGTTACTTATATTTTATATGGAAAACTATTCTTTGGCGTTTATCAACAAATGTGAAATATCAAATAACGGTTTTTATTAAGTCAATGTGATCACTGATGATGTCCTATCAGAGAAAAGAGTCACTGTGATGATGTACTATCAGAGAAAAGAGTCACTGTGATGATGTACTATCAGAGAAAAGAGTCACTGTGATGATGTACTATCAGAGAAAAGAGTCACTGTGATGATGTACTATCAGAGAAAAGAGTCACTGTGATGATGTACTATCAGAGAAAAGAGTCACTGTGATGATGTACTATCAGAGAAAAGAGTCACTGTGATGATGTTCTATCAGATAAAAGAGTCACTGTGATGATGTACTATCAGAGAAAATAGTCACTGTGATGATGTACTATCAGATAAAAGAGTCACTGTGATGATGTACTATCAGAGAAAAGAGTCACTGTGATGATGTACTATCAGAGAAAAGAGTCACTGTGATGATGTACTATCAGAGAAAAGAGTCACTGTGATGATGTACTATCAGAGAAAAGAGTCACTGTGATGATGTACTATCAGAGAAAAGAGTCACTGTGATTATGTACTATCAGAGAGAAGAGTCACTGTGATGATGTACTATCAGAGAAAAGAGTCACTGTGATTATGTACTATCAGAGAAAAGAGTCACTGTGATTATGTACTATCAGAGAAAAGAGTCACTGTGATTATGTACTATCAGAAAAAAGAGTCACTGTGATGATGTACTATCAGAGAAAAGAGTCACTGTGATGATGTACTATCAAAGAAAAGAGTCACTGTGATGATGTACTATCAGAGAGAAGAGTCACTGTGATGATGTACTATCAGAGGAAAGAGTCACTGTGATGATGTACTATCAGAGAAAAGAGTCACTGTGATGGTGTACTATCAGAGAAAAGAGTCACTGTGATTATGTACTATCAGAGAAAAGAGTCACTGTGATGATGTACTATCAGAGAAAAGAGTCACTGTGATGATGTACTATCAGAGAAAAGAGTCACTGTGATGATGTACTATCAGAGAAAAGAGTCACTGTTGTGATGTACTATCAGAGAAAAGAGTCACTGTGATTATATACTATCAGAGAAAAGAGTCACTGTGATTATGTACTATCAGAGAAAAGAGTCACTGTGATTATGTACTATCAGAGAAAAGAGTCACTGTGATGATGTACTATCAGAGAAAAGAGTCACTGTGATGATGTACTATCAGAGAAAAGAGTCACTGTGATGATGTACTATCAGAGAAAATAGTCTCTGTGATGATGTACTATCAGAGAAAAGAGTCACTGTGATGATGTACTATCAGAGAAAAGAGTCACTGTGATGATGTACTATCAGAGAAAAGAGTCACTGTGATGATGTACTATCAGAGAAAAGAGTCACTGTGATTATGTACTATCAGAGAAAAGAGTCATTGTGATGATGTACTATCAGAGAAAAGAGTCACTGTGATGATGTACTATCAGAGAAAAGAGTCACTGTGATGATGTACTATCAGAGAAAAGAGTCACTGTGATGATGTACTATCAGAGAAAAGAGTCACTGTGATAATGTACTATCAGAGAAAAGAGTCACTGTGATGATGTACTATCAGAGAAAAGAGTCACTGTTATGATGTACTATCAGAGAAAAGAGTCACTGTGATGATGTACTATCAGAGAAAAGAGTCACTGTGATGATGTACTATCAGAGAAAAGAGTCACTGTGATGATGTACTATCAGAGAAAAGAGTCACTGTGATGATGTACTATCAGAGAAAAGAGTCACTGTGGAGATGTACTATCAGAGAAAAGAGTCACTGTGATGATGTACTATCAGACAAAAGAGTCACTGTGATGATGTACTATCAGAGAAAAGAGTTACTGTGATGATGTACTATAAGATAAAAGAGTCACTGTGATGATGTACTATCAGAGAAAAGAGTCACTGTGATGATGTACTATCAGAGAAAAGAGTCACTGTGATGATGTACTATCAGAGAAAAGAGTCACTGTGATGATGTACTATCAGAGAAAAGAGTCACTGTGATGATGTACTATCAGAGAAAAGAGTCACTGTGATGATGTACTATCAGAGAAAAAAGTCACTGTGATGATGTACTATCAGAGAAAAGAGTCACTGTGGAGATGTACTATCAGAGAAAAGAGTCACTGTGGAGATGTACTATCAGAGAAAAGAGTCACTGTGATGATGTACTATCAGACAAAAGAGTCACTGTGATGATGTACTATCAGAGAAAAGAGTTACTGTGATGATGTACTATAAGATAAAAGAGTCACTGTGATGATGTACTATCAGAGAAAAGAGTCACTGTGATGATGTACTATCAGAGAAAAGAGTCACTGTGATGATGTACTATCAGAGAAAAGAGTCACTGTGATGATGTACTATCAGAGAAAAGAGTCACTGTGATGATGTACTATCAGAGAAAAGAGTCACTGTGATGATGTACTATCAGAGAAAAGAGTCACTGTGATGATGTACTATCAGAGAAAAGAGTCACTGTGATGATATACTATCAGGGAAAAGAGTCACTGTGATGATGTACTATCAGAGAAAAGAGTCACTGTGATGATGTACTATCAGAGAAAAGAGTCACTGTGATGATGTACTATCAGAGAAAAGAGTCACTGTGATGATGTACTATCAGAGAAAAGAGTCACTTTGATGATGTACTATCAGAGAAAAGAGTCTCTGATAGTACATACATAGGTAAGTCAAGAGCTATTGCTTTAATAGTGTGTATTTTCTAAGCGTGAGTGCATCTACATCTCAATGCCTTTATTAATCTTAAATAATATTGAATGAACAAACATCACAGTGTGTAACGTATTCAGGGTCATCTTCACCAAGCAAATACGGGAGATGTTAACTGAGGGCACATCAGAACTATCTCTCAGGCACATGCAAGATGTTGCTGCTAACATCACTCTCCATATCACTACTTAGGTGTTTGCATGATGGAAAAAATTTGAATAGACTATACAATTCCTATTTGAAGATGTGTATAGTATTCCATCAATGTTAGATTCAACTCAACAATGTGTCTCATATATTTCTTCTGATATTGAAAATATTTTAGGAGTCACTTTGATAAATCGGTTGGTTATTTTCAGTTAATCTGTTTTCGCTGTAACTTATGCAAATACGGTAAAACATAAATAAGGTTCATTAATTGAATTTTATTCCATCCCACCTAGAAATAGAATATAGATCATTTTGAGGTATATAGCTTAAAATATTCAACTTATGATGGTTTACATTGTGCCAGCCACCAACCAATTTGCCAAAGTTACACATAAAAAAGGTCTATACACTAGAACTCTTCTATAGTGAACTACATCTAAAGCCTGCTTTACACGATCAGATTTATCATAATATCAATCGTAAGACCTCAGTTCGAATGAAAACTCCGTCGCATTTAGACGCATCCTATCTATCTCAACAGCTGCCAAGTCCATGGTATAATAACAGTACAAGGTATGCTCGCGCGCAAGTACCACCAACACTCACATACGTGCGGGAGTATTCTGTGACGTCATAGATGTGAGAAAATGAGTTTTTTCAATGCTATTTCGACAAAAAGCACCTCTTATACTTTTGTAATCTATATAAATATATGACCTGTTACATATTTTGATCCATGGTGTTATTGATTCCCTGAGATAATTTATTATAGAAAACATTAATTTGAAACAACGGAAAATAATTCGATAAATTAATGTTAATTCATTAATATTCATATTTATTCATTATTATTCATGTTTATTCATTAATATTCATGTTTATTCATTAATATTCATGTTTATTCATTAATATTCTTGTTTATTCATTAATATTTAAGTTTATTTATTAATATTCATGCATGTTTATTAAATCTTACTTGCCATTTTTCTGATTGCTTAATATTACCTAAATAACTGAATAGAAACGATGATTAGATACATTCAACATGGATTTGAAATACGAGTGACAACATTACACAGTACCATCGTCCTATACATTATAGAGTAAGATGGTCAATATCATCGTCTACATCACGCGGGGTCTGCGTAGAAGACACTCAATTTCGTCTCTTTAGCGGTCATACCTTATAGAGTTATTATACCATTGTCATATTTATAGTTAAATCAAGGGAACAACTGTTAAGAATATTGATATTTTTCTATGAAAGCTGGTTTGGGTGAACCAGTCGCTAGGTTACTCAGGTTAGTTGCTTGAAATGATTCTCTTTGGTGACTGTAAGGGTACGTTCACACAACAAGCGGAGCGGAGAAGCGCGGAGCGCAGCGCCATTAATATTATTGTTTATTTGGAGCGCCGCTCCGCTCGCAGTGTGAACAGCCAAGCTTCTCTGCATACGAATACCAAACAACATTAATGGCGCTCCGCTTGCGCCACTCGAGCCGCTCCGCTTGCGCCGCTCGAGCCGCTCCGCTACGATCGTAGTGTGTCTGAGCTCTGAGAGTTTGCAATCACTACCATAGCGTCATAGTATGGATAAGTACTTTATCGCAGTGTTTGTGTTCCTATATGTTAGTGTTAGTATTACAGTAGAGCTCCTCTATAGTGAACTTCAACTAGTTCACTATATAGGATTTAGTTCACTATAGAGGATATGAGAGATGAATAGAAAACTGGACTTTTCATGGCAGACTATACAAAATAGTTTCTTTCTTTTTCAAATAAATTCATCATACAACATTTTTCATTTCTCAGAACTCTTAAAAATCAGGATAATTCACTACACATGACTTCATTATAGAGGAGTTGTACTGGTAGAGCTCCTCTTTCATGAAATATAACTAATTTGCCATATAGAGATTCACAGAAAACTAATAATAATTGGAAATTGATAAATATATAATTGATCGTCAACTCATTACATTCGATCCATGGAAGAAATAAGAAATGAATGGGTGAATTATCAAGTACTAATTTAATGAATTTGCTTAGAAAAATACCTAATAATAAGTTCAAAATCATGTTGAATATGATTCAGGATAACTTATTATTAGTGATAAACCTTTTAATTAACTGAAATATAAATGCATTTTGATATTTTCATTCTACTTTACAATTTTAATGGATGATCTCCTCAATTTCCATCTATGCTTTAGACTCAATATAGGCTCCAATCTTGGGGAAAACTATAGACCAAATTTTTCACGTATATCGTTTTCTATAACATAAACATAGAAAATATTGCAGAACTCAGAAGCATTTCATAACTCAGGTCCTTCATTACTCGAGTGCTTCATAACTCAGGGGTTTTATTGTACCTCAAAATTAAATCGTTGAATGTTTTACATCAAATACATATTTAGTTAAATACATAAATATATACACAGAGGTGGGCACAGCGCTGCTACTTGTAGCGCACGCTAACAGCGGCGCTTCTTTTCGTGTAGTGGCAGCGCCGCTACTTCTGTGCTAATGTGACACATTTTTCAGAAGCGCTAGAGGGTTTTTGCGCTACAGCGCTGCCGCTTCTTTTAAAATCAAAAATATTAAAGTTTTCTGAGGAATCTAGATATAAGTCTATACAAGTGCGTGACCCTAGATAGCTAATCAGTTGCAAGTGATATTCAGACAAATCCGCGCAGTGCGACAAACTGATATTCAAACAATGACTCATAGTACGACCATAGTAATGATACGCAATGTGAATACTTGATATTAAAACAAAACTGCCTTATACGATCAACTTACACATCGTCTTACGCTTTTATGCAGGTGTGTTTATTGCAATAAAATGGGTTCAACTCAATAGTTATTCTTGAAAAATTCAACAAATGTGCATCTACATTGCTAGTAACTTTAATAAAAATGAAAGTAATTCGAATACTATTTCGGATGCTACAATCATTTTACTAAAAGTTACTCATTTTCAGAGTACCAACTGAATGAGTAAATAAACGTTTTAAATAATTCTATTGTAATATTTTTAGCGATAGCGTTCATGTGTAGTGTAACTGCTAATTTAAAGTCATTATCCAGTTTCATTTCTTCTCTTTTCCACCATTTTTACAAGACGCTTATCCATCAAATCCGTCAATTTCTGAATTGTATCAGACGTTATAGTCTTAATCCAGACAATAATAACTTACAGTATGATATTGTACGAAAAATAAAGATCAATATTTCTCTCGCAATTTTTTTTATTAGATATTAAATAATTAAGTTATAAAGAAAAGCCTATATAAGACTGCTATAGTATATGTATTACTTGCGCCATATAACCTCTCCTTTAGTATTATTCATATTATTCAGCACTATCGGATACAGGAATATCGCATCAGCTAAATTACCGAGTCACAGCTTGACTATAATGTGACTCTGTGCTATAAAAGAACTGACTCGCTCGAAGACCAGTTAGCTGTGTACCGACCATGAAAGCAGGAAACCGTGCCTGGATTGTCCGTAAACTAGGGTAAAATAAATAAACTGGGGATAACCATGTCTAGATTGTCTGTAAACTAGGGTAAAGTAAATCAATTGGGAAAAACCGTGCCTAGATTGTCTTTAAACTATGGTAAAGTAAATAAACTGGGGATAACCGTCCCTAGTTTGCGTGGACCAACAGTTGTGCGAGAGACAATTGAGCCCCGACAATTGAACCCAAAACTATTGTTCCCAGAATAATTGAGCCTGGTGACAATTGATTTCATGACAATTGGGTCAAGGACAATCGAGCCCATAAAAAATTGTTCCAGAAGACACAGTAAAGCCAAAGGAGTGTTACTTTGTTATTCTTCAATTAAGTTAAATCATAGACTGATAAATACGGACTCGGCCACAATCCGGAGAAGGAAGATTTTGACTTTCGATAAAAAAAATTATGCATACATAATATTTCATTTTTCCTTAATGCTTTATCAAGGTTTATTCCATGGCAAGGAAAGCCATTCGGAAGAAATTGACTCAATCCTCTTTTCAAACCTAGTATCTGAAGTGTCTACAACCGTTTCATAGAAGATCTGCTTCGTACCACTAAAACAATTGAAGGGTGTCACAGAGCGAAGCACAGCTCTACTCAATATTTTCACCCTGTTACTTTTAAACGTATTAATACTGAGAATCAAGATTGCACTAAAAAGTTAAATATGTGCGAACATATCAGGCCATTTCAACAATCGCCAAACCTTCATAAAACTTCAAGGAAAAGCTAAATATCATAATATGTAATGTATTACTTTTTATACAAAAACAAAATCTTAAAACTTTAAGATGTATCCGAGACTTTTTTTTATCAGCGACTACTTTAGTAAATTAATTGAACAAGTTTGCCACTGAAGTAACATATTGACAATTCTTTATGGTATATTCTGTCACAATTTTTCATGATTCCAATTATCCTGGGCTCAATTGTTGGTGCTTTAATTATTTAAGTCAATATATATGGTAAACAAACATATTTGTCAATTATATTAAGAATTATTTCTTTTGTTTAAATCACTTCACATGTAATTTCTATTCCAGCTCCTAACTATTTGTAACTTTTAAATCATGAGAAAAGCTGCGTTCATCTCAGCTTTATTTTTTGTGAGTGCCTTATCACCTCTCTTGGCAGATGAATGCAATCTAACTCCAGTGATTCACATTCTCTCCTTCCCCGGCTGCAACTCCAAACCCATTCCTTCTTTCGCCTGTCAGGGCAGATGCTCTTCATATGTCCAGGTTAGTGGGGAACTTATTTACAGTAGAACTTGCGATTCGCACTCATTCTTGAGGCCACATTAGGGTAAAACTACCTCTATAATGAACTGGAATTAGGCTGTATAGAGCTTACTTCATTATGGAGGAGTTGTTCAGTAAAACTACCTCTATAATGAACTGGAATTAGGCTGTATAGAGCTTACTTCATTATAGAGGAGTTGTTCAGTAGAACTACCTCTATAATGAACTGGAATTAGGCTGTATAGAGCTTACTTCATTATAGAGGAGTTGTTCAGTAGAACTCCTCTATAATGAACTGGAATTAGGCTGTATAGAGCTTACTTCATTATAGAGGAGTTGTTCAGTAGAACTATCTCTATAATGAACTGGAATTAGGCTGTATAGAGCTTACTTCATTATAGAGGAGTTGTTCAGTAGAACTCCTCTATAATGAACTGGAATTAGGTTACTGTATAGTGCTTACTTCATTATAGAGGAGTTGTTCAGTAGAACTCCTCTATAATGAATTGGAATTAGATTACTGTATACAGCTTACTTCATTATAGAGGAGTGGTAGAACTCCTCTATAATGAACTACAACTAGATAACTATAGAGCTTACTTAATATAGAGGAGTTAAGAGGTGCATAGAAAACTGACGGCTATTTCATGGCAGACTAAACAAAATATGTTATTTTATAAATTCATTATACAAGGTGCTTTATTATTCAGGACTAATCAGGATGGTTCACTATACAGGACTTCATTGAAAAGGAGTTGTACCGTAATAACTCAGAGTAGAGTAATTACAATATCTAATACGACTTATACCAGGTGTCTATGTTTCTTACGTCAATATTGTCTCAATATTGTTACAACGTTATCTTAATATTGTTATCACAATGTCTCAATATTGTTACAACATTGTAACAATATTGCTACAATATTGTCTCAATATTGTAACAATATTATCTTAATATTGTTATCACATTGTCTCAATATTGTTACAACATTGTAACAATATTGCTACAATATTGTTTCAATATTGTAGCAATATTGTCTAAATATTGTTACAACATTGTCTCAATATTGTTCAATATTGTCTCGATATTGTTACAACATTGTCTCGATATTGTTACAACATTGTAACAATATTGTTACAATATTGTTTCAATATTGTAGCAGTATTGTCTCAATATTGTTACAACATTGTCTCAATATTGTTACAATATTGTCTCGATATTGTTACAACATTGTCTCAATATTGTTACAATATTGTCTCGATATTGTTACAATATTGTCTCAATATTGTTACAATATTGTCTCAATATTGTTACAATATTGTCTCAATATTGTCTCGATATTGTTACAACATTGTCTCAATATTGTTACAATATTGTCTCGATATTGTTACAACATTGTCTCAATATTGTTACAATATTGTCTCAATATTGTTAAAACATTTCCCCAATATGGGACAATGTTGCCCCAATAATTATTTGTATGTGATAAAGGTGTCTCATTTAGAAGGTAACCATGCAATGATGTCAAGGGTAAAAGTGAGATTTCAACAAGATATCATGCATCATTATTGGTCTCTTCAAATTGTTTTTGGCTTCAAAATCTTGGTCTACTTTTGAATTTTTCAACAAATTCTCTTTATTCTGTATCCGTGATACAGCTCTACAATAACTATTTAATTTGAAGAAATTATGAATCTCTGATTAGACGGTACAAAAATTGATGCACAGACATACCAATGGATAGGAGATCTATAGTACTTATTAATTTGATTCTTATTCCTAATGCGCTAGTCATAAGCGCATTAGGACTAGAGGACATAGACACTTGAGAACAATAAAACACATTTGATTTTGTTACAAATATATGAAAGTAGAATTATTCTATAGAATTAATGTAGTCAGCAATAGCTAAGTTAGTAACAAAAATCTCTCTAATTTTCGTCTCATATTTTAATATTTAATAGAGTAATAATAGAGCAATAAATAATATTAATAAACTATAGGTTAAAAGCTTAAATTGAAAGACGGTATCCAACATACAACTATTGGTCATGAAATTCATTGTCAGGTCCAGGTTTTCCACCCTTCTCCTGATGATGAATGGAAATCTTTCTATTCGAAAGCTTTAAACCTGAAATACTTTCAATGCTGAGTTTAAATAACCTCTTGATTACTTGTATAAATATATGAACGAACATATTTAATTTCTTGTATCACAGTACACTTCATAAAATTTGTCTGGGAAAATAGTTTAAATAAATTAATTAACACGCAAATAAAAAAAATTATTTCATAGTCTACTGCGATTTAAATAATTGTGTTTTTTTTTTCTTATTTAAATCAAAATAAAGTATAACTTTATAAATAAAATTATCATTGCAATATTACTTGGAGGGAAAAGAGAGAGAAGGATCTATCTAACATTTTAACTTTTTCTCTTAAAGGGCCGTGCACACGCAGGGTTTGAATCTTTCCACCAGACTTTTTGCTAAGCTCCTCCTTTTTTTACACGAGAATATAAGAAAAAACAATATAATAATTATTTATTTTAGTTGGTATCCATGATACCTGCAGGTATCATGGATGGTTACCAGAGGGTCTACCACTAGACCCTTTGCTCTCAATGTTAGATAGACCCTTTGCTCTCAATGTTAGATAGACCCTTTACTCACTAATGTTAGATAGACCCTTTGCTCTCAATGTTAGATACACCCTTTACTCACTAATGTTAGATAGACCCTTTACTCACTAATGTTAGATAGACCCTTTACTCTCAATGTTAGATAGACCCTTTACCCACTAATGTTAGATAGACCCTTTGCTCACTAATGTTAGATAGACCCTTTACTCACTAATGTTAGATAGACCCTTTACTCACTAATGTTAGATAGACCCTTTACTCACTAATGTTAGATAGACCCTTTACTCACTAATGTTAGATAGACCCTTTGCTCTCAATGTTAGATAGACCCTTTGCTCTCAATGTTAGATAGACCCTTTACTCACTAATTTTAGATAGACCCTTTGCTCTCAATGTTAGATAGACCCTTTACTCACTAATGTTAGATAGACCCTTTACTCACTAATGTTAGATAGACCCTTTACTCTCAATGTTAGATAGACCCTTTACTCACTAATGTTAGATAGACCCTTTGCTCTCAATGTTAGATAGACCCTTTACTCACTAATGTTAGATAGACCCTTTACTCACTAATGTTAGATAGACCCTTTACTCACTAATGTTAGATAGACCATTTACTCACTAATGTTAGATAGACCCTTTACTCTCAATGTTAGATAGACCCTTTACTCACTAATGTTAGATAGACCCTTTACCCACTAATGTTAGATAGACCCTTTGCTCTCAATGTTAGATAGACCCTTTACTCACTAATGTTAGATAGACCCTTTACTCACTAATGTTAGATAGACCCTTTACTCACTAATGTTAGATAGACCCTTTACTCACTAATGTTAGATAGACCCTTTACTCTCAATGTTAGATAGACCCTTTACTCACTAATGTTAGATAGACCCTTTACCCACTAATGTTAGATAGACCCTTTGCTCTCAATGTTAGATAGACCCTTTGCTCTCAATGTTAGATAGACCCTTTACTCACTAATGTTAGATAGACCCTTTACTCACTAATGTTAGATAGACCCTTTGCTCTCAATGTTAGATAGACCCTTTACTCACTAATGTTAGATAGACCCTTTACTCACTAATGTTAGATAGACCCTTTACCCACTAATGTTAGATAGACCCTTTGCTCTCAATGTTAGATAGACCCTTTACTCACTAATGTTAGATAGACCCTTTACTCACTAATGTTAGATAGACCCTTTACTCACTAATGTTAGATAGACCCTTTACTCACTAATGTTAGATAGACCCTTTACTCTCAATGTTAGATAGACCCTTTACTCACTAATGTTAGATAGACCCTTTACCCACTAATGTTAGATAGACCCTTTGCTCTCAATGTTAGATAGACCCTTTGCTCTCAATGTTAGATAGACCCTTTACTCACTAATGTTAGATAGACCCTTTACTCACTAATGTTAGATAGACCCTTTGCTCTCAATGTTAGATAGACCCTTTACTCACTAATGTTAGATAGACCCTTTACTCACTAATGTTAGATAGACCCTTTACTCACTAATGTTAGATAGACCCTTTACTCTCAATGTTAGATACAACATTCAATTCCCGTTCCGTTAAACTGTGACTCATCTGACAATGGAATTTTTTTTCTGTAAAATCAGGAATATCCGACGAAATACGATAATTTTATGAATGATTTGAATTTATGACAAATTAGCTTTGGATTTTCATCAACTCATTCTTCGTGGTAGGAAATAATCTTTTTATCGTCTATTATACAGTGAAACTTCTGAGTTATGAAGTATTGGTTACTTCATAACTCAGAGTCACTTCATATCTCGGGTGCACTAGATAGTTTTCTATGATTAAAGTCATAGAAAACTATGATCCTTGAGGGATAACTATGACGCAATTCTTGACGTATATCATTTTCTATAATTTGAACATAGAAAACTACTTCATAACTCAGGTGCATCTCATAATTCATGTCACCATTTCTTGAGTGCTTCCCAACTCAGAACTTCATTACTCAGAACTTCAGAACTCAGAACTTCAGAACTCAGAACTTCATAACTCAGAACTTCATAACTCAGAACTTCAGAACTCAGAACTTCATAACTCAGAACTTCATAACTCAGAACTTCATAACTCAGAACTTCATAACTCAGAACTTCAGAACTCAGAACTTCATAACTCAGAACTTCATAACTCAGAACTTCATAACTCAGAACTTCATAATTCATGAGTTTTACTGTATTTGTTAAAAATAACTGACAGTTTTATCTCATGTCAGGTGTCAGGCAGCAAAGTCTGGCAGAGGGAGAGGTCCTGTATGTGCTGTCAGGAATCTGGTGAAAGGGAGGCCTCTGTTACTCTCAAATGCCCTCGAGCAAAGGGAGGAGAACCCAAAGAAAGGAAGGTGAGTGATAATATAACTCAAAAGCTCTAGGGATTTTACTTCTAATATTTCCCTAACTTTAAAACTCTAGGAATTTTACTTCTAATATTTCCCTAACTTTAAAACTCTAGGGATTTTACTGCTAATATTTCCCTAACTTCAAAGCTCTAGCTAGGGATCTTATGCATGATATTTTCCTAACTTTTAAAACTCTATGGATTTTACTCCTAATATTTCATTAGCTTTAAAACTCTGGGGTTTTTACTCCTAATATTTCACTGACTCTACTGGATACCGCTTCCATTGCAGGTTGTGACCCGGGCCCCAGTCGACTGCATGTGCAGGCCATGCACTGAAGTGGAGGAAGGGGCTGTGATGGCACAAGAGATAGCCAATTTCATCGGGGAGAATTCTCTTGGCAGCATTCCTTTCTTGAAGTGAACATTATAATATGAAATACAGACTAATTAGCCAATGAAAATTGTTATTATTATTGATATTTGAAAAAGTTAATATTCAATTCCAGTTTTAGAATAATTTATCAATGTTTATATAATCCTTTTCACCATCGAATAATTTAAATAAAATCAATAAAATTTATCAGTTTGATATATCTTTTTTTATTTCACTACAACGACAGAGAGGATAGAAATTGCATGAATGTTCTTCACCATAAGAGTTCATCCCTAGTGGAATATTATTTGTATTGACTGTAAATAGATATTGAATGAATGTTCTTCACCGTAAGAGTTCATCCCTAGTGGAATATTATTTGTATTGACTGTAAATAGATATTGTATGAATGTTCTTCACCGTAAGAGTTCATCCCTAGTGGAATATTATTTGTATTGACTGTAATTAGATATTGTATGAATGTTCTTCACCATAAGAGTTCATCCCTAGTGGAATATTATTTGTATTGACAGTAAATAGATATTGTATGACTGTTCTTCACCGTGAGAGTTCATCCCTAGTGGAATATTATTTGTATTGACTGTAAATAGATATTGCATGAATGTTCTTCACCGTAAGAGTTCATCCCTAGTGGAATATTATTTGTATTGACAGTAAATAGATATTGTATGACTGTTCTTCACCGTGAGAGTTCATCCCTAGTGGAATATTATTTGTATTGACTGTAAATAGATATTGTATGAATGTTCTTCACCGTGAGAGTTCATCCCTAGTGGAATATTATTTGTATTGACTGTAATTAGATATTGTATGAATGTTCTTCACCGTAAGAGTTCATCCCTAGTGGAATATTATTTGTATTGACTGTAAATAGATATTGTATGAATGTTCTTCACCGTAAGAGTTCATCCCTAGTGGAATATTATTTGTATTGACTGTAATTAGATATTGTATGAATGTTCTTCACCGTAAGAGTTCATCCCTAGTGGAATATTATTTGTATTGACTGTAAATAGATATTGTATGAATGTTCTTCACCGTAAGAGTTCATCCCTAGTAGAATATTATTTGTATTGACTGTAAATAGATATTGTATGAATGTTCTTCACCGTAAGAGTTCATCCCTAGTGGAATATTATTTGTATTGACTGTAAATAGATATTGTATGAATGTTCTTCACCGTAAGAGTTCATCCCTAGTGGAATATTATTTGTATTGACTGTAAATAGATATTGTATGAATGTTCTTCACCGTAAGAGTTCATCCCTAGTGGAATATTATTTGTATTGACTGTAATTAGATATTGTATGAATGTTCTTCAACGTAAGAGTTCATCCCTAGTGGAATATTATTTGTATTGACTGTAAATAGATATTGTATGAATGTTCTTCACCGTAAGAGTTCATCCCTAGTAGAATATTATTTGTATTGACTGTAAATAGATATTGTATGAATGTTCTTCACCGTAAGAGTTCATCCCTAGTGGAATATTATTTGTATTGACTGTAAATAGATATTGTATGAATGTTCTTCACCGTAAGAGTTCATCCCTAGTGGAATATTATTTGTATTGACTGTAAATAGATATTGTATGAATGTTCTTCACCGTAAGAGTTCATCCCTAGTGGAATATTATTTGTATTGACTGTAAATAGATATTGTATGAATGTTCTTCACCGTAAGAGTTCATCCCTAGTGGAATATTATTTGTATTGACTGTAATTAGATATTGTATGAATGTTCTTCAACGTAAGAGTTCATCCCTAGTGGAATATTATTTGTATTGACTGTAAATAGATATTGTATGAATGTTCTTCACCGTAAGA
The DNA here is from genome assembly GCA_947561585.1 of Caprella mutica. NCBI lineage: Eukaryota > Metazoa > Arthropoda > Malacostraca > Amphipoda > Caprellidae > Caprella > Caprella mutica. The sequence continues at coordinate 239,222 of CANNZV010000337.1, read as the reverse complement.
GTTCATCCCTAGTGGAATAAAATTTGTATTGACTGTAAATAGATATTGTATGAATGTTCTTCACCGTAAGAGTTCATCCCTAGTGGAATATTATTTGTATTGACTGTAAATAGATATTGTATGAATGTTCTTCACCGTAAGAGTTCATCCCTAGTGGAATATTATTTGTATTGACTGTAAATAGATATTGTATGAATGTTCTTCACCGTAAGAGTTCATCCCTAGTAGAATATTATTTGTATTGACTGTAAATAGATATTGTATGAATGTTCTTCACCGTAAGAGTTCATCCCTAGTGGAATATTATTTGTATTGACTGTAAATAGATATTGTATGAATGTTCTTCACCGTAAGAGTTCATCCCTAGTGGAATATTATTTGTATTGACTGTAAATAGATATTGTATGAATGTTCTTCACCGTAAGAGTTCATCCCTAGTGGAATATTATTTGTATTGACTGTAAATAGATATTGTATGAATGTTCTTCACCGTAAGAGTTCATCCCTAGTGGAATATTATTTGTATTGACTGTAAATAGATATTGTATGAATGTTCTTCACCGTAAGAGTTCATCCCTAGTGGAATATTATTTGTATTGACTGTAAATAGATATTGTATGAATGTTCTTCACCGTAAGAGTTCATCCCTAGTGGAATATTATTTGTATTGACTGTAAATAGATATTGTATGAATGTTCTTCACCGTATGAGTTCATCCCTAGTGGAATATTATTTGTATTGACTGTAAATAGATATTGTATGAATGTTCTTCACCGTAAGAGTTCATCCCTAGTGGAATATTATTTGTATTGACTGTAAATAGATATTGTATGAATGTTCTTCACCGTAAGAGTTCATCCCTAGTGGAATATTATTTGTATTGACTGTAAATAGATATTGTATGAATGTTCTTCACCGTAAGAGTTCATCCCTAGTGGAATATTATTTGTATTGACTGTAAATAGATATTGTATGAATGTTCTTCACCGTAAGAGTTCATCCCTAGTGGAATATTATTTGTATTGACTGTAAATAGATATTGTATGAATGTTCTTCACCGTAAGAGTTCATCCCTAGTGGAATATTATTTGTATTGACTGTAAATAGATATTGTATGAATGTTCTTCACCGTAAGAGTTCATCCCTAGTGGAATATTATTTGTATTGACTGTAAATAGATATTGTATGAATGTTCTTCACCGTAAGAGTTCATCCCTAGTGGAATATTATTTGTATTGACTGTAAATAGATATTGTATGAATGTTCTTCACCGTAAGAGTTCATCCCTAGTGGAATATTATTTGTATTGACTGTAAATAGATATTGTATGAATGTTCTTCACCGTATGAGTTCATCCCTAGTGGAATATTATTTGTATTGACTGTAAATAGATATTGTATGAATGTTCTTCACCGTAAGAGTTCATCCCTAGTGGAATATTATTTGTATTGACTGTAAATAGATATTGTATGAATGTTCTTCACCGTAAGAGTTCATCCCTAGTGGAATATTATTTGTATTGACTGTAAATAGATATTGTATGAATGTTCTTCACCGTAAGAGTTCATCCCTAGTGGAATATTATTTGTATTGACTGTAAATAGATATTGTATGAATGTTCTTCACAGTAAGAGTTCATCCCTAGTGGAATATTATTTGTATTGACTGTAAATAGATATTGTATGAATGTTCTTCACCGTAAGAGTTCATCCCTAGTGGAATATTATTTGTATTGACTGTAAATAGATATTGTATGAATGTTCTTCACCGTAAGAGTTCATCCCTAGTGGAATATTATTTGTATTGACTGTAAATAGATATTGTATGAATGTTCTTCACCGTAAGAGTTCATCCCTAGTGGAATATTATTTGTATTGACTGTAAATAGATATTGTATGAATGTTCTTCACAGTAAGAGTTCATCCCTAGTGGAATATTATTTGTATTGACTGTAAATAGATATTGTATGAATGTTCTTCACCGTAAGAGTTCATCCCTAGTGGAATATTATTTGTATTGACTGTAAATAGATATTGTATGAATGTTCTTCACCGTAAGAGTTCATCCCTAGTGAAATATTATTTGTTACTTTTCAAAGTATAACGCAATTCATGATTTATATCCTAGGTATTTTTCGAAATTTCTAGAGTGTTCTGATGAGTACAGAAGGGGAAACTTTTATCACAATTATAATATTTAAAGAGTTTTTGCACGTGTACTTATAATCTTTTCTAGTTTTCAATTACTCTTTTCAATACTTCTGTTTGGGGATAAGCATTACGACGATAAAGAAAATTATTATATTGTTAAGAGAACAGTGATACAGAGTTAGAAGATACAGGGTTTAAAATATGTGTCTGTGGGACTCTACTTACTATTCACTAGTAACCGACTGAAGACTCCTTCACACATGTCAGTGATCCATCCGGTACGTCTCCGGTCCGTCTTCTCTCAGTGATTCAGTATCAATGAAAAATTTTATCGTTACTTTAATTCAACAGATCTATTAACACAGTACAGGCTCCTCTCAGTAATAAAAAAAATCACTCACCGGTGACGTCCCGGACGGATCCCTGACATGTGTGAGGGACCGGATATCTCGTCGCCAGGTAATTCAACTTGCGGACAATTTGCCTCTAGGACAACTCGCCGCTTGATTTATGTTTCGGTGGCGAGTTATCCTTGAACCAAAATTATTTAGGCTTTTTAGCTCCAAGGACTTAAATTAGTAAAGAATCATATGAGTTTAGAAGAGGCCAAGTGTTTATTGTTCAACTTGTGTACTTCCCCATTAAAATTAATTTGTTATTAATAATAAAAGAAATCATATAGAAAATAATGCATATAAAAAATATGTATATATAAAATATGCCTAATGGCTGTCTATTAAAGATGGTACGCATTTCTTAACTTCTCAAGTCGGTTATTGTTCCTATTCTTAAATACGAGCATCGCTAGAGTAAAAATCAAAAATCTGTGCAATTTTTATTTATTTTATTTTTACCGTGAAATTGAAAAGCAAATTACATTTAATGATATTTAACTAATTCAATGTGAAATAATATTCAATGATATTCAAATAAGGAAAATAAATTTGATGTTCCCTTTCGGTTGAATCTGCTTCATTCGATATCAAATAGAAATATATATTAAAAAAAGGTTATTATATGAAACTAGTGTATCCGTTACATCAAACATGACGGCATATTTGAAGTTCGACCTTTTAAATATTTAATATATATTGAATTTTTTCTTTGTGAGGTAAACTAATTTGAACCTCGTAGTTAAAATAACGTTGGCGCTATCCTCTAAAACTGCAAGAAGAGTTAAAAAATGATAAACATGGTAAAAATGAAAAAAAGACAATACATAATCCAAATTACTACAGTTCAGGGCCCAAGAGACGCCCCTCCCCTTCACCACAGACAGCTTCAGAATAGAGCATGCAGCCTCAGATATTATTTTCAAATTCTAAAAAATCATCCTTTTTAAGGCTCCTTCACACATGTCAGGGATCCGTCCGGAACGTCTCCGGTCAGTGATTTTTTATCACTGAGAGGAGCCGGTACTGTGTGAATAGGTTCATTGAGATTAAAGTAACGATATATTTTTTCACTAACACTGAATCACTGATAGTAGAGTGATGGAGACGGACCGGAGACGTCCCTGACGGATCACTGACATGTGTGAAGAAGCCTTTATGGTGAAAAACTAGTAGAAAGTTTGATTGTTATTTGGTTTGATCTTATTTGTGGTGAGAATCGATACATGAAATCAAAGATTAGGGACCAAGATATTCTCTAAATGTGTTAACAACATAAGGAGGCATTTAAAAGTTTCAAGCTTTCGAATAGAAAGATGTCTATCATCATCAGGAACCAAAGGTTAAAATGATCGATCTTAAATCTTTCAGCAACTCTCATGATAATATTGAAATATAGTTGAATATGAATCTATTCACTCAAATATAAGGAGTATTAATCATAAAAAGATAATAATGCAAGGATTAAAATTAACAACATTTATTTGCTATTATTGACAATAAAATTCACTACGGGATAATTTATTACAAATAAGTTAAACCGAGTCAAATGATACAATATACTTATACTGAATAAATAAAACTAAGTAAAAACTCAATAACCGACACATAGTAGCCGATATGACACAGTAGCCGATATGACACAGTAGCCGATATGACACAGTAGCCGATATGACACAGTAGCCGATATGACACAGTAGCCGATATGACACAAAGTAGCCGATGTGACACAGATTAGCCGATATGATAGAGTAGTTGATATAACATAGAAGACGATATGATATAGTAGGTAGTAACTGATATGACACAGTAACGATAGGACACAGAAGTCGATATGACACAGTAGCTGATAGCAAGTTACAAGAAGATGTTCAGTTTTCGATAGGAAGTGGCTAGGAAGAATCTATTCTGTGTACCGTGTAGTGGCTAGAAGAGATCTTTTCAGTGTAAGAGTCATTCAGACAGAATGACTTTTACATTGAAAAAATCCTCCCTAGCCACGTCCCATCGAAAATAAACATATTCTTGAAAATAGCTATCGGCTACAGTGTCATGTCGGCTATTGTGTCTTTACCAAAGTTGGATTCTTAACCCTAGTGAAGTAACTGAACCATTTTACATTTTAATCATTTGTTGCATATTGGTCACTACAATGTATAGTAGTATAGCGACCATTTACTATTTAGTGTTATAGGTTAACTACTCAATTACCGTATGCTCTCATTTAACGTATAAGGTTCGTTAACATTAGTTATTAGTCAATCTGTAAGTTGAATATTTTATTCAACCTATTGTGAGGTAACGCCCACTTTACGGTAACTGTCGGTGTGTCCAAAAAAGTTATGTTTCTTCTGTCTAGAAATATGGTAAACAGCGCATAATCATAATATAATTAGCTAGATTTTAATTATCGGCAAATAATAATCGACGATAAAAAGATCATTTATCTACGACGATAAATAAGTTGATGAAAATCCAAGAGTTATTTATCATAAATTTAAAACACTTTTAATTTACTATATGTTTCGTCGGACATTCTTGATTTTACGATAAATTTTTCCAACTTTTATAACTATCATCAAAAATTGGTACATTTCAATAATTAACATTTCATGATATATGATGAGTAAATAAATTCATGCGATAAAATTTTGTTCAAAGAAATGAACAAAATTTGGTATGTCAATTGTTTCTAAGCCACTTGCTATCATTTATTATTCCTGTTTCTTTCTGTTTCCTAATAAAACTGTGGAAATTTTCAAACTTAGTACAGGTAACTCTCGCGTTTTACTGATCTTTAAAATTACGGATTGATTTTTAGGCTCTATCTCGATATTTGCTTGATAACCATCTCTACTTTCACGCAATAACCTCCATTTTTACGGGAGGGGATAGGTCCCGATATACCATGAAACTGTAAAGTTACCTGTGATTTTAAAATTTAATTCCCGGTAATTGTCGATAAAATTAATAAATTCAGTCTGAGACACTCAGATGTTTTAGGTTTACAAGTGCATCAGCTATAATTTTGAAATACAGTAAACCTCCTGAGTTATGAAGCACTCGAGTAATGAAGGACCTGAGTTATGAAGTAGTTTTCTATGTTTAAGTTATAGAAAACGATATACGTCAAGAATTACGTCATAGTTATCCCTCAATGACCATAGTTTTCTATGACTTTAATCATAGAAAACTATCTAGTGCACCCAAGATATGAAGTGGCTCTGAGTTATGAAGGAACCAATACTTCATAACTCAGGCTTTTCACTTGTTATTTGTTTTAAAAGCTTTTCAGTGCAATGCACTTTAGTGGCTGAACATTACAGTGCGATGCACTTGGAATAAGTCTACTTAAATTGCACTCATTACTTTAACGAAGAATATTCTGAGACACTAAAGTGCATCACAGTTATAGTTGATGTACTTAAGTGTCAGATTCTGTAACAAAACTTACACGGTAAGCAGGAAACTTATAGGACAATCAAGTGTCTCCGATATATAATATTCAATTAATTAAGTTTATTTTATTATGAACTCTTAAGAAATATTGAGATCAAAATAATTAATAATTTTTTATCTCTATAGCAATCTAATTAAGCCTGAATACAATTAATAACTCTTCAGTATATCTATTTTATAAATTTCATATTAGCATTATAATAATAATAGCTATTTTTATATAAAAATAAATAATTCTTCAATGAAATTTCGATTGAATGAAGCATTACTGCAATAAGATAAAGATTTACTATTAAATTTATCATTACGTATATCAAAATTGTTTCCTTACCGACGAATGATATCAAATATCACATTTATTTTAATAGCATTTTGGTACTATGAGACCTATTTCACACTAGCGTTTTTCATCACCGAAGAAAAAAGCTCTTCTTAAAATGTGTTCACACTTACGTTTTTCTATCGCTGAAGAAAAAATTAATGCGATTTTCCTTCAGCGACACACATTTTAAGAAGAGCTTTTTTTCATGCGATGTAAAAAACGCAAGTCCGAGGCAGGCTTTAGTCATGATAGGCATTAAAGTCACTATACAAAGTTGTCTTTGGTTTCGGGTAGCTTGAGGGCAACAATGCCGGCCATGAGCAGCACGGCACACGTCGTCAGCATCGGTATTGCCCTGTTAACGTGAATGAACTGCCCAAAAATTAGCGTGCCCATCACGCCAGCTATACGAGACACTGAACTGAGCAGACCGTAAGCAGAAGTCCTGTGAAATAAGAAACAGTTAGCGGTTTTCATTCAAAAGTTTCAGACATTATGTACATTATTTCAAAAAAAGAGACAATTCAAAACTGAACGTTCTCAGGCAAGAAGGATTATATTATATATCAAGGGAAAATCCCGGGAATATATCCTTCTTGGCTGGGTTGTAGGTTTTTTTGGATTCGAATTTCCATTAAAGAAACATCCAACTTTGATTTTTGTATTAACTTCTTGAATGTAGTTTTATTTCTACTTAGCTATCATTAGTCTTATCCTTACAAGATTATTTAAACAACAGTTAACTACGTATAGAACGAATAAACAGCCAACTTAGACACCAGGTAGAACATTTTCTCAAGCGCCGTACACACGTATATAGGGTTTGTTAAGTCTTTCCACCAAATTTGCTAAGCTCCTCCTACTTTTTCCACGAAAATATAAGAAAAAGTAGGAGGAGCTTAGCAAAAAGTCTGGTGGAAAGACTTAAAAAGCCCTGCATGTGCACGGCCCTTAAAACTTCATTGTCCCAAAATTGGGGCAATGTTGGCCATAGAAATTTCGCTAGCAGTGAATTTCTCCTCTAAATTTCACATCAACTCACCTGATGTGGGTAGGATAACTCTCAGTAGTGGCAATATCGAGAGCATTCCAACCCGATATGAAAATGAAGTTGAAAATCGCCTCGAAGAAGATGATGCTAACCTTCGTGTCGAGAAACCAAATGAAGAAACCAGCCACGGCAGAGAGAATGAATGACGCCGCTGAAAACATTCATGGATTTAATATCTAGCAACATATTGGGTTCAACTCCTCTATAATGAAGTCTTGTATAGTGAACCATACTGATTAGTAGAGTCCTGAGTAATAAAGTATCCTGTATAATTAATAGTATTTAATATCGTTGCATCTCAATATATTGAAATTGTTGTAGTTCATTAAAAAAGAGTTCTACCAGAACAACTCCTCTATATTGAAGTCCTATATAATGAACCATCCTGAATAGTAGGTTACTGAATAATATACATAGGAACCTATATAAAGAAAATATTTGGTAAAGTCTGCCATAAAATGGCCAACAGTTTTCTATGCATTTCTATATAATTATCTAGTTTTAATTTATAAAAGATTGATTCTACCAGTACAACTCTACTATAATGAAAACCTGTACTGTGAACCACCCCGTTTTTTAGAATCCTGAGAGATGAAACACCCTATATAATGATTTTCTTTGAAAGATTTTATGTAGTCTACCATGAAATGACCATTTTTCTTAGACTCTCTCTAGAATCCTTTATAATGAAGTAAGCTCTATTTAGTGACTTGGTTTTAGTTCACTATAGAATACATTCGAATACATTCTACTGTATATTCAAAAGCGTTTTCTAGTTCAGTCACTCACACATTATCTTTACTCTGCCCACATGTTCGAGTAAGAAGGCTGTGGAGAGCATAGTGCCCGGTATGAGGGTCAACTGCCCTATCAGGTGCTCTTGGAACACATCATTGTAGTGAATGTTGTAGTCAAAGTCTAACTGACACCCTGGCATCTGTAAAAGAACATTCAACTGTCTAAATACTTTTATAAAATGAAGGGAAGAACATAGCTAACATTTGTGAGTTGATTTAACCTGAACAGTCATAACAATGTAGATAGATCTTTTATTTGCTGATATTGTAGTTTGAGTAAAATTACATAACTGATGAGTAAATGGTCTGAGTGATAGATAAATACTTTACCCGATATGACTGATGAAAACACTAAAAATGTCAGATAATCTTTCTTCTTCCTTGAAATATTCTTATTGTAATTATTATCAAATACTTTTCTAGAATTCACTACAACTTAAAAAACATTAATATTCAATTCACTACAACTTAAAAAAACATTAATATTCAATTCACTACAACTTAAAAAACCATTGATATTCAATTCACTACAACTTAAAAAACCATTAATATTTAATTCACTACAACTTAAAAAAACATTAATTTTCAACAAAAACTCACCAATCCTTTGAATATGTTGCCCTTGTCCTTCATATCGCAGTTTTGGAACCGGTATTCGAACATATTGGTGTCGATGAACAGATTTCGAGCTACGTAAGCATTCCTGAAAAAAGTAGGTGCATGTTTTTATAGAAAAATTGCCTATTGTTCTCCATAGTAACCATTTTATATTTACTGTTATAGGGTAACTACTCAATTACCGTATGGTCACAGTTACCGTACAAGGGGCGTTAACATTTAATATTTAATAGGGTAACTACTCAATTACCGTATGCTCACAGTTACCGTACAAGGGGAGTTAACATTTAATATTTAATAGGGTAACTACTCAATTACCGTATGCTCACAGTTACCGTACAAGGGTCGTTAACATTTAATATTTAATAGGGTAACTACTCAATTACCGTATGCTCACAGTTACCGTACAAGGGGCGTTAACATTTAATATTTAATAGGGTAACTACTCAATTACCGTATGCTCACAGTTACCGTACAAGGGGCGTTAACATTTAATATTTAATAGGGTAACTACTCAATTACCGTATGCTCACAGTTACCGTACAAGGGGAGTTAACATTTAATATTTAATAAGGTAACTACTCAATTACCGTATGCTCACAGTTACCGTACAAGGGGCGTTAATATTAGTCATTAGTCAATCTGAATGTTGAAAATTTTACTTAACCTATCATGACGTAACACTCACTTTACGGTAACTGTAAGCAGTCGGTAATTGAGTCGTTACCCTATATAAGTTTATAACTTATATATTATATTTATAATTTATTTAGTTACCTTAAATAAATTATAAATTATATTACCATATAGATATTTTTGAATCCACACATATGCGAAATATTATATAAAAAATTTAACTATAAAGGATTGATTCATGCAATAGGAGATTAAAAAACGATTATTTTTCATTATTGTAAATTTTGAAATTAATATTATGAAATTAAATTTAAAATTAAATTTTATAGGTAATATTTTAGAGTTAGTATTTTAGAGTTAGTATTTTAGAGTTAGTATATTAGAGTTAGTATTTTAGAGTTAGTATTTTAGAGTTAGTATTTTGGAGTTAGTATTTTAGAGTTAGTATTTTAGAGTTGGTATTTTGGAGTTAGTATTTTGGAGTTAGTATTTTAGAGTTAGTATTTTAGAGTTGGTATTTTAGAGTTAGTATTTTAGAGTTAGTATTTTAGAGTTAGTATTTTAGAGTTAGTATATTAGAGTTAGTATTTTAGAGTTAGTATTTTAGAGTTAGTATTTTGGAGTTAGTATTTTAGAGTTAGTATTTTAGAGTTAGTATTTTAGAGTTAGTATTTTAGAGTTAGTATATTAGAGTTAGTATATTAGAGTTAGTATATTAGAGTTAGTATTTTAGAGTTAGTATTTTAGAGTTAGTATTTTAGAGTTAGTATTTTAGAGTTAGTATTTTGGAGTTAGTATTTTAGAGTTAGTATTTTAGAGTTAGTATTTTAGAGTTAGTATTTTAGAGTTAGTATTTTAGAGTTAGTATTTTAGAGTTAGTATTTTAGAGTTAGTATTTTAGAGTTAGTATTTTAGAGTTAGTATATTAGAGTTAGTATATTAGAGTTAGTATATTAGAGTTAGTATTTTAGAGTTAGTATTTTAGAGTTAGTATATTAGAGTTAGTATTTTAGAGTTAGTATTTTAGAGATAATATTTAAGAATTAATATTTAGTTTTCACCTGAAATAAGTCTGGCTGCTTCTTATATCGGAGAATTTGCAGTCGAAAATCGAACAGCCGTCGAATACCACGTGACTCATGATAATACCTTCGAAAGTGACGTTGTTGAAAGTGGTGTTCACGTAGCGGGTATTTTCCAGAGCGGTAGAGAACTTTTCGTTCATGTAAACCTTGCCTGGGAAAATATGGTAAAATGTTATTATCTTTTCGTTCATGTAAACCTTGCCTGGGAAAATATGGTAAAATGTTATTATCTTTTCGTTCATGTAAACCTTGCCTGGGAAAATATGGTAAAATGTTATTATCTTTTCGTTCATGTAAACCTTGCCTGGGAAAATATGGTAAAATGTTATTATCTTTTCGTTCATGTAAACCTTGCCTGGGAAAATATGGTAAAATAATTAATAAATTTCATTCAGTTGAAAAAAAAATAGAAACAAAATGTTAAAGGATTGCATTAAACGTTTATTTTCTATTTTAAACAATTAAATTTGAATGAAAAATAAAAGTAATTGTAGGTAATATATGAAACTTCATTTAATTTTTATATTGCAAAGCCTAGTAACCAAATTGAAACATGTCCTTAGTTTCTATATAGATATTATAATTAATAACTTTTAATTAAATCGAAATACTCTAATTCATAGATAGGAGCAAGTAAAGATAACGAACCAGAGTCCAATTCATTTGTGGTCCGTTATCTTTACTAGTTTTATATCTGGTCCGTTATCTTTACTAGTTTTATTTCTGGTCCGTTATCTTTACTAGTTTTATTTCTGGTCCGTTATCTTTACTAGTTTTATTTCTGGTCCGTTATCTTTACTAGTTTTATTTCTGGTCCGTTATCTTTACTAGTTTTATTTCTGGTCCGTTATCTTTACTAGTTTTATTTCTGGTCCGTTATAGTTACTAGTTTTATTTCTGGTCCGTTATCTTTACTAGTTTTATTTCTGGTCCGTTATCTTTACTAGTTTTATTTCTGGTCCGTTATCTTTCCTAGTTTTATTTCTGGTCCGTTATCTTTACTAGTTTTATTTCTGGTCCGTTATCTTTACTAGTTTTATTTCTGGTCCGTTATAGTTACTAGTTTTATTTCTGGTCCGTTATAGTTACTAGTTATATCTCTGGTCCGTTATAGTTACTAGTTTTATTTCTGGTCCGTTATCTTTACTAGTTTTATTTCTGGTCCGTTATCTTTACTAGTTTTATTTCTGGTCCGTTATCTTTACTAGTTTTATTTCTGGTCCGTTATCTTTACTAGTTTTATTTCTGGTCCGTTATAGTTACTAGTTATATTTCTGGTCCGTTATAGTTACTAGTTTTATTTCTGGTCCGTTATCTTTACTAGTTTTATTTCTGGTCCGTTATCTTTACTAGTTTTATTTCTGGTCCGTTATAGTTACTAGTTATATTTCTGGTCCGTTATAGTTACTAGTTTTATTTCTGGTCCGTTATCTTTACTAGTTTTATTTCTGGTCCGTTATCTTTACTAGTTTTATTTCTGGTCCGTTATCTTTACTAGTTATATTTCTGGTCCGTTATCTTCACTTGCTCCCATAGATATTATCTTTTCGTCATCACTAATTTTAATGTGTCGGTATAACTCACCAACAACGCGAGTGACATTTTTGTCGTATTCTTCCATTTTTATTTGTTTGATGTATTCGGGGAACCAGATCGCTAGTCCGTAAAACCTGCAAAGGCAAATAGTATAAAATTAGGTACATAGGTTGATAGGTAAGTGAAGAGGTAATTAGTGAGATAAATAGGTAAGTAAAGATGTAAGTAGTGAGATAAATAGGTAAGTGAAGAGGTAAATAATGAGATAAATAGGTAAGTAAAGAGGTAAATAGTGAGATAAATAGGTGAGTAAGAGGTATATAGTGAAATAAATAGGTAAGTAAAGAGGTAAATAGTGAGATAAATAGGTGAGTAAGAGGTATATAGTGAAATAAATAGGTAAGTAAAGAGGTAAATAGTGAAATAAATAGGTAAGTAAAGAGGTAAATAGTGAGATAAATAGGTAAGTAAAGAGGTAAATAGTGAAATAAATAGGTAAGTAAAGAGGTAAATAGTGAGATAAATAGGTAAGTAAAGAGGTAAATAGTGAAATAAATAGGTAAGTAAAGAGGTAAATAGTGAGATAAATAGGTAAGTAAAGAGGTAAATAATGAAATAAATAGGTAAGTAAAGAGGTAAATAGTGAGATAAATAGGTAAGTAAAGAGGTAAATAGTGAAATAAATAGGTAAGTAAAGAGGTAAATAGTGAAATAAATAGGTAAGTAGAGAGGTAAATAGTGAGATAAATAGGTAAGTAAAGAGGTAAATAGTGAGATAAATAGGTAAGTAAAGAGGTAAATAGTGAAATAAATAGGTAAGTAAAGAGGTAAATAGTGAAATAAATAGGTAAGTAAAGAGGTAAATAGTGAAATAAATAGGTAAGTAGAGAGGTAAATAGTGAAATAAATAGGTAAGTAAAGAGGTAAATAGTGAAATAAATAGGTAAGTAAAGAGGTAAATAGTGAGATAAATAGGTAAGTAAAGAGGTAAATAGTGAGATAAATAGGTAAGTAAAGAGGTAAATAGTGAAATAAATAGGTAAGTAAAGAGGTAAATAGTGAAATAAATAGGTAAGTAGAGAGGTAAATAGTGGAATAAATAGGTAAGTAAAGAGGTAAATAGTGAAATAAATAGGTAAGTAAAGAGGTAAATAGTGAGATAAATAGTAATGTAAATAGTGATTGCATTTCAAAAAAATTATTTTCATATCTAACAAATTTACAACCAACTAAATATTTAATATAATTACATCTTTTAGAACAAATAAGAAAATTTGTCATAATTTTTAAATCAGATGATAGTTTTCAAGACAAATAGCATGGCAATATACTCTTCAGATGATAGTTTTCAAGACAAATAGCATGGCAATATACTCTTCAGATGATAGTTTTCAAGACAAATAGCATGGCAAGATACTCTTCAGATGATAGTTTTCAAGGCAAATAGCATGGCAAGATACTCTTCAGATGATAGTTTTCAAGGCAAATAGCATGGCAATATACTCTTCAGATGATAGTTTTCAAGACAAATAGCATGGCAATATACTCTTCAGATGATAGTTTTCAAGGCAAATAGCATGGCAAGATACTCTTCAGATGATAGTTTTCAAGGCAAATAGCATGGCAAGATACTCTTCAGATGATAGTTTTCAAGGCAAATAGCATGGCAATATACTCTTCAGATGATAGTTTTCAAGACAAATAGCATGGCAAGATACTCTTCAGATGATAGTTTTCAAGGCAAATAGCATGGCAATATACTCTTCAGATGATAGTTTTCAAGACAAATAGCATGGCAATATACTCTTCAGATGATAGTTTTCAAGGCAAATAGCATGGCAAGATACTCTTCAGATGATAGTTTTCAAGGCAAATAGCATGGCAAGATACTCTTCAGATGATAGTTTTCAAGGCAAATAGCATGGCAATATACTCTTCAGATGATAGTTTTCAAGACAAATAGCATGGCAAGATACTCTTCAGATGATAGTTTTCAAGGCAAATAGCATGGCAAGATACTCTTCAGATGATAGTTTTCAAGGCAAATAGCATGGCAATATACTCTTCAGATGATACTTTACAAGACAAATAGCATGGCAAGATACCCTTCAGATGATAGTTTTCAAGACAAATAGCATGGCAAGATACTCTTCAGATGATAGTTTTCAAGACAAATAGCATGGCAATATACTCTTCAGATGATAGTTTTTCTCACCCGAAAGCTGTAGCAAACCACACCGTCATGAGTACAGCAGTGATGTGTCTGTAGGGGGGACTTGTCAGGTGATGAACCAGTGAGTAAACCTTAGAAAAGAAAAGGGATTATTAGTGTATATGTTAGAACGTACTGGTAAAGAGCAAGGGTAGAATCACATGTAATAAAGCTTTAAAATTGAAAATACTAAATAATTCCTTAACTAAAATAACTGTCAAGATAACTGAAGAGTAAAGTGAAAACTAACTCGATTGCAAATCCTTTTTTGCGAGCGAAATGATTCGGTGACAAGAATTGGGTAGTAACTAAGTGACATGATTGTAAGTTATTTAGATCTAAGTACACAATAGTAATGAGGGGGGTTACATACATAGATGCTGTATCCATACCGACTGTATTACATACATGTATATAACAAGAACAAAAATCCGGAAAAACAATTCCAGATAACAGAAAAAAATATGGGTTACCAAAAAGTCCGAAATACAAAAAACCGGAAAAACAAAAAATCGAAATTAAAAAAAAATCCGAGTTTCTAAACAATCCTAGATTTAAAAAGTATCCGTAGGAGAATATACTGAACTTACTTTAGAGAAGTAGGAGGTTATGCTGTAACTTTAGAGAAGTAGGAGGATATGCTGTAACTTACTTCAGAGAAGTAGGAGGATATGCTGTAACTTACTTCAGAGAAGTAGGAGGATATGCTGTAACTTACTTTAGAGAGGTAGGAGGATATGCTGTAACTTACTTTAGAGAGGTAGGAGGATATGTTGTAACTTACTTTAGAGAAGTATGAGGTTATGCTGTAACTTACTTCAGAGAAGTAGGAGGATATGCTGTAATTTACTATAGAGAAGTAGGAGGATATGATGTAACTTACTTTAGAGAAGTAGGAGGATATGCTGTAACTTACTTTAGAGAAGTAGGAGGATACGCTGTAACTTACTTTAGAGAAGTAGGAGGATATGTTAACTTACTTTAGAGAAGTAGGAGGATATGCTGTAACTTACTTCAGAGAAGTAGGAGGATATGCTGTAATTTACTTTAGAGAAGTAGGAGGATATGCTGTAACTTACTTTAGAGAAGTAGGAGGATATGCTGTAACTTACTTTAGAGAAGTAGGAGGATATGCTGTAACTTACTTTAGAGAAGTAGGAGGATATGCTGTAACTTACTTTAGAGAAGTAGGAGGATATGCTGTAACTTACTTTAGAGAAGTAGGAGGATATGCTGTAACTTACTTTAGAGAAGTAGGAGGATATGCTGTAACTTACTTTAGAGAAGTAGGAGGATATGCTGTAACTTACTTTAGAGAAGTAGGAGGATATGCTGTAACTTACTTTAGAGAAGTAGGAGGATATGCTGTAACTTACTTTAGAGAAGTAGGAGGATATATTTTGCATCAATTGAGTCCTGTCTTGTTCCTCTATATTAGGTAGTCTGATAGATTGAGGTAATTCTAACTCAGTCAGTTGGTACTCTGTGCCAGATAGGTGAGATGTGTTCATTTGGAAAATTTTCTGAAAAGAAGACATATTCAGTAAAACTCTCGAGTTATGAAGTACTCGAGTAATGAAGTAGTTTTCTATGTTTCAATTATAGAAAACGATATACGTCAAGAATTTCGTCATAGCTATCTCTCAATCATTTTCTATGACTTTAATCATAGAAAACTATCTAGTGCACCAGAGATATGAAGTGGCTCTGAGTTATGAAGGAACCAATACTTCAAAACTCAGGAGTTTCACTGTATAGAAATCGAAAGAAATAGATAAAAGACTGAGATAATTCTTATCCCCAGTAAACATTACTGGAACACTGTCAGGGTAATATGATATCCATTTAAGATGATTAAATTGAACTGCACTCAAGGATAATATTTCATCACTTGAATTTATTCCTTGTTTATTGTACTGCCAGACACTTTATTTGATTGTAAAATATTTTATGTTGATGAAGTTAGTGTGTTTTGAAACTTATATTCTTTTGCAATATGAATATTTAAAGTTACGTCAGAAAATATTTAACAATACTATTATGTTATTTCGTGTTATGTACCTTATATGGTAAGAATAACATGAAATATATAAAATGTTTTTACTTGCAATATGGTAAAGAAATAAAACATATTGTTACCCATATTAATTACTATAATATTGGGCTGAGACAATATGCTTTTTAAATCATAGAGATATCAAGAATATCATAGACGAGACGAAATTAAATATGGTATCGAATGTTATATACTATATACAACTGAATAATATTTGATACTGTTTAATTCTCCCCGTTTATATTATTTTCGGGATCTATTATTTTGAAAGCATATTGTCACCATTATATATAGTAAATACACAATATTATAAATATTATGCGCCTTGCTGAATAAAACTTCAAACCATTTAAATGTACAGTGTTGAATTAGTAGGTTTATTGGATCTCTACTTTTTCGGTCCGAAAAAATCAGATCGTAAAAGTAAATCAACCTTAATCGAACCGTAAAGTGAAGAGATACGATTTATTGAGCTCACCTTGTAGACCATTATGGCCTCCACGTCCCTGCCTTGCTCTAACAGGTACCTCGGACTCTCCGGCATGAAAAACAGACCGATAACTGCCGCGAAAACCGGTAGAGAGCAGACAACGAGGAAAACGCGCCATGAGCTGAAATGGTGCAACTCGTCCAACACCACGCTGATACCTGGGAAATTTGGAGGGAAAAAAGAGTAGAGAACCTATCTGACATTTGGAAGTTTTGAGTATACAGTAGAACTCCTCTGTAAGGAAGTCCTGTATAGTGAGTGTAGTGTCCTGAGAGAGGAAATAGCCTCTATAGTGGTTTTAGTTTTCTAAAACTAATGGCCATCCATGGCAGACTAAACAAAATTTGTCACTATGGAAGATACTTCCTTAATCGAGACTCTATACTCTCTATAGAGGATTTTACTTTACAGGATTTTACACTGTATCGGACATTTGTAAGGAGAAGTTGAAGTGGCAAACAAATCTTTTACCAGATATAAAATTCTCAAAAATGTCCAATTAAAAGTGTAAAACAAAACAAAAATTATTGACTGTATGACATACAAATATTTAAGATATAAAGTATAACATTATTATATCATCCTCACCTGTCCTAGGAATGATAAGCCATGCCACTAACGCCGTAAACACGCCCCCTATTGCCCACCACACCAGTAGGTAGGTAAGGTAGCGCCCTCTGTGGTGCTTGGTGAGGAACTCGGAGAAGTAGGCAAACACTATGGGGATACCGCCCCCGATTCTGTAAGAGGGGGTGGGGGTGAAGGTAATTAATATATTTCTAGAGAATAATATTATATTTCTAGAGAATAATATTATATTTCTAGAGAATAATATTATATTTCCAGAGAATAATTTTATATTTCTAGAGAATAATATTATATTTCTAGAGAATAATATTATATTTCTAGAGAATAATATTATATTTCTAGAGAATAATATTATATTTCTAGAGAATAATATTATATTTCTAGAGAATAATATTATATTTCTAGAGAATAATATTATATTTCTAGAGAATGATATTATATTTCTAGAGAATAATATTATATTTCTAGAGAATAATATTATATTTCTAGAGAATAATATTATATTTCTAGAGAATAATATTATATTTCTAGAGAATAATATTATATTTCTAGAGAATAATATTATATTTCTAGAGAATAATATTATATTTCTAGAAAATGATATTATATTTCTAGAGAATAATATTATATTTCTAGAGAATAATATTATATTTCTAGAGAATAATATTATATTTCTAGAGAATAATATTATATTTCTAGAGAATAATATTATATTTCTAGAGAATAATATTATATTTCTAGAGAATAATATTCTATTTCTAGAGAATAATATTCTATTTCTAGAGAATAATATTATATTTCAAGAGAATAATATTATATTTCTAGAGAATAATATCATATTTCTAGAGAATGATATTATATTTCTAGAGAATAATATTATATTTCTAGAGAATAATATTATATTTCTAGAGAATAATATTATATTTCTAGAGAATAATATTATATTTCTAGAGAATAATATTATATTTCTAGAGAATAATATTATATTTCTAGAGAATAATATTATATTTCTAGAGAATAATATTATATTTCTAGAGAATAATATTCTATTTCTAGAGAATAATATTATATTTCTAGAGAATAATATTATATTTCTAGAGAATAATATTATATTTCTAGAGAATAATATTATATTTCTAGAGAATATTATTATATTTCTAGAGAATCATATTATATTTCTAGAGAATAATATTCTATTTCTAGAGAATAATATTCTATTTCTAGAGAATAATATTATATTTCAAGAGAATAATATTATATTTCTAGAGAATAATATTATATTTCTAGAGAATAATATTCTATTTCTAGAGAATAATATTATATTTCAAGAGAATAATATTATATTTCTAGAGAATAATATCATATTTCTAGAGAATGATATTATATTTCTAGAGAATAATATTATATTTCTAGAGAATAATATTATATTTCTAGAGAATAATATTATATTTCTAGAGAATAATATTCTATTTCTAGAGAATAATATTCTATTTCTAGAGAATAATATTATATTTCTAGAGAATGATATTATATTTCTAGAGAATAATATTATATTTCTAGAGAATAATATTATATTTCTAGAGAATAATATTATATTTCTAGAGAATATAACGTAACGTAAAGGTAATTAAAGATTATTTGCCTTATGTGCCCGTCTATTCTCATATTTGTCATCATTGATACAAAAATATATATCACAATTAATGACATTTAAAAAGAAATATTAACTTAGAAGTTTCAATAACATTTTTACTGGATAATTCCTATGAATATTAATTAATTACCTTCAGTAAGAAATAATTTATTATATATAAAAATAAACATGAATTAATACCTTTATTAAGAAAAAAGAGTGTTTTAATATAACCACCTTCATTATACCGTGCCAATACCAAAGTGTTAGACATGCCCATTCTCTAATATAATATACCAAACTATTTTCCATTTCTAATTAATAAACCTAGTAAAGTACTTAATATAAACTATTGGTCAATATTCCTGCTGATTATCCATACTCTAAGGGAACATTTCATTCGAATAAATATATTATAAGTAACCCTAGTTCATTCGAATAAATATATTAAAAGTAACCCTAGTTCACTTGAATAAATATATTAAAAGTAACCCTAGTTCACTTGAATAAATATATTAAAAGTAACCCTAGTTCATTCGAATAAATATATTAAAAGTAACCCTAGTTCATTTGAATAAATATATTAAAAGTAACCCTAGTTCATTCGAATAAATATATTAAAAGTAACCCTAGTTCACTTGAATAAATATATTAAAAGTAACCCTAGTTCATTCGAATAAATATATTAAAAAGTAACCCTAGTTCATTTGAATAAATATATTAAAAGTAACCCTAGTTCACTTGAATAAATATATTAAAAGTAACCCTAGTTCATTTGAATAAATATATTAAAAGTAACCCTAGTTCATTCGAATAAATATATTAAAAGTAACCCTAGTTCATTTGAATAAATATATTAAAAGTAACCCTAGTTCACTTGAATAAATATATTAGAAGTAACCCTAGTTCATTCGAATAAATATATTAAAAGTAACCCTAGTTCATTCGAATAAATATATTAAAAGTAACCCTAGTTCATTTGAATAAATATATTAAAAGTAACCCTAGTTCATTTGAATAAATATATTAAAAGTAACCCTAGTTCATTTGAATAAATATATTAAAAGTAACCCTAGTTCTCACCCTACTCCAGAACATAGTCTGGTGACGAAGAAGGTGCTGTAGGTGGGCATGAAGGCTGAGACTAGTCCAAAGACTCCATTGAAGAGCAATGCGGACAGAAGGGCCTTCCTTCTGCCGATACTGTCCCCCAGGGCGCCCCATATTATTGCCCCGAACATCATACCGATGAAAGTAACTGCCGCTGATAGGGAGAAAACAACTTTGACAGTCTAATGGCGAGTCAAAATGTCGAAAAATTATATATGAACATAGGCAATTATAAAAAGATCAACTATCGACGAAAATAAATAATTTGACTAATTTATCATAGATATCCCAAAGATTACCTAGCCACATTTTATGAATACTCTAAAGGTTACCTAGCCACATTTTATAAATACTCTAAAGGTTACCTAGCCACATTTTATAAATACTCTAAAGATTACCTAGCCACATTTTATAAATACTCTAAAGATTACCTAGCCACATTTTATAAATACTCTAAAGATTACCTAGCCACATTTTATAAATACTCTAAAGATTACCTAGCCACATTTTATAAATACTCTAAAGATTACCTAGCCACATTTTATAAATACTCTAAAGATTACCTAGCCACATTTTATAAATACTCTAAAGGTTACCTAGCCACATTTTATAAATACTCTAAAGATTACCTAGCCACTTTTTATAAATACTCTAAAGATTACCTAGCCACATTTTATAAATACTCTAAAGATTACCTAGCCACATTTTATAAATACTCTAAAGATTACCTAGCCACATTTTATAAATACTCTAAAGATTACCTAGCCACATTTTATAAATACTCTAAAGATTACCAAGCCACTTTTTATAAATACTCTAAAGATTACCTAGCCACATTTTATAAATACTCTAAAGATTACCTAGCCACATTTTATAAATACTCTAAAGATTACCTAGCCACATTTTATAAATACTCTAAAGATTACCTAGCCACATTTTATAAATACTCTAAAGATTACCTAGCCACATTTTATAAATACTCTAAAGGTTACCTAGCCGCATTTTATAAATACTCTAAAGATTACCTAGCCACATTTCATAAATACTCTAAAGATTACCTAGCCACATTTTATAAATACTCTAAAGATTACCTAGCCACATTTTATAAATACTCTAAAGATTACCTAGCCACATTTCATAAATACTCTAAAGATTACCTAGCCACATTTTATAAATACTCTAAAGATTACCTAGCCTCATTTTATAAATACTCTAAAGGTTACCTAGCCACATTTTATAAATACTCTAAAGATTACCTAGCCACATATTATAAATACTCTAAAGATTACCTAGCCACATATTATAAATACTCTAAAGGTTACCTAGCCACATTTTCATGACTCCAGTGAGGCAGAACTCCACCTCAGCACTGGGAATCAAGTAAGACACCACGAAAAGTTCTATAGTGTCTCCAGCTAAGCAGAGTCCTGTGACCAGCAATAGCAGGTACTGGAAACGTCCTGTACCAGCCTGTAACAATCAGCATCAGTATTATATTATCAGTCTGTTATCTATATAATCGATACAATAATTGGATTTAGGGTTGTGACAATATGATTCTAAAATTATAGATCATGAAAATATTATAGAGAGATTTAAAGAGTATTGAATGGTTTACACCAGCGGTATATAGTATTCGTCTCGATACCATTTCATTTCGCGTCTGTGGTAAACTTAAGATCTATGAATTTAAAAACATATCGTTACAACCCTAGTATTTATATACACTATATGAAGTCTTCATATAATAGTTGTAACACATTAAAAAGGTTCAAATAGGATTATGTTAAGGATTCTATGATTCATACCCATTTCATTTTGATGCGAAAAACCACTTAATTTGAAATTAATAAAATACGTAAAAATTATAAATGAATGAGAAATGTGAACAAAAACTTGCTTACCTAACCTAACTATCACATGAATTGATAACTATTATTATTGACTATTAATAATTAATATGAATTTGTTACCATCGATTTTATCTAGGCATGATAGGTACCTGCAAGTATCATGGATACCAATAAAAATTAAAGTTAAATAATAATAATTTTTTTTTCTTACGTGTCCGAAAATGTTGAACTGACCGATAATTAAGAACTAACCCTACTATATTTTTTGTTCACCTGTTTGATAGCATCCTCGTGAAACTGTGACAGTATCGGTACGTCAGTCTCAATGTAGTGATTACCCTCCGCAGCTACAGTCGTGTTACTGCCATTGGTCGGTGATGTGGCATTACCCCCGTTACTGGCATACAGACTGTGACTGGAAGAATCTAAAAGAAAATATTTTAAATGTTGAGATTTATTTTTTTGTACATTTCACAGAGTAAAACTTTAAAAAAAATATTTTAGGATTTGCAATTCCTCGCCAATAAAAACCTACATGAAAGCAATAATTTTTTTTTTTTCAAACTTACAGTAAAAAATCCTGAGTTATGAAGCACACGAGTAATGAAGGACCTGAGTTATGAAATGCACTTGAATTATGAAGTTTTTTTATGTTTGAATTATAGAAAATTTTATACGGTCAAGAAACCATAGTTTTCTATGACTTTAATCATAGAAAACTATCTAATGTACCCGAGATATGAAGTGGCTCTGAGTTATGAAGTAACCAATACTTCATAACTCAGGAGTGTCACATATCGATAATGTTAATACGTATATATGTAGTGTCATGATTGGCTGAAATATCACAGCCACATGTACACAGAAGACGTATTTTCTATTTAGCGTTCATATATTTTCTATCTACATCGTTTAGGGATCTAGTGTAGTTTAAGGACCCCAGCTCAATCTGGGGTCCTTAAACTACACTAGAGTTAACACTGGGGTCCTTAAACTACACTTGAGTTAACACTGGGGTCCTTAAACTACACTTGAGTTAACACTGGGGTCCTTAAACTACACTTGAGTTAACACTGGGGTCCTTAAACTACACTTGAGTTAACACTGGGGTCCTTAAACTACACTTGAGTTAACACTGGGGTCCTTAAACTACACTTGGGTTAACACTGGGGTCCTTAAACTACACTTGAGTTAACACTGGGGTCCTTAAACTACACTTGGGTTAACACTGGGGTCCTTAAACTACACTTGAGTTAACACTGGGGTCCTTAAACTACACTTGGGTTAACACTGGGGTCTTTAAATTACACTTGATCCTCGTTTAGAATTATCATCTCGCAGAAAAAGTTAAATATCATGTTTCCAACATGTTTGAAATGGTTGCCCACAAACTCTATCTATTTAAATTCTACTTGATACAGTATATGAAGTAAATAACTAGTTTATGTTTATTGTTCTCAGATAACTAAATATTTGTTAACTACCTAGTTATTTCAATTAGGTACATTACAGCTCGGTATACAAAGTGTGGACGCTCTTTTGAATTTGTTAAAAGATTCTGTAGCTTGGAGTAACAAAATTAGGTTAATGCACTACGTAATGTTGTACAGTGTAGACGATGCTTCATTAACTTGGAAGAGGCAAGTTTAAACGCTTGTCACATTAATTATTTATTTTTTCATTCGAAATTAAATTCTCTTACATGTTGGTCAGAAAATGGGGAATATATCTTGCCACTACGTTTTGTTTTTAAAGCGTGGCAGGAAATTTAAGACTCTATTAAATGAGAGCTTAAAAGTTAGAAAAAATAAAGAAAATGATTAAAAGGTATTGTAAAAAAATGTAAAAAATAATAATTAAACTATATTATCTCCATTAGTTATTATTACTAAATAGTTATTAAAAACTATAAAATAGTAATTTAAAACTGTATAATAGCAAATAAAAACTATATAATAGTAATTAAAAACTATATATAATAGTAAATAAAACTATATAATAGTAATTAAAAACTATATAATAGTTATTAAAAACTATATACCAGATATTAATTAAGTAACTATATTTCAATGTATTTGAATAAAAATATAAAGCGGAATTTTTTAATAAAAAAGTGAAAACACATTAATTTACCAGAATTTTTTTAAACCATTTCATCGTTCGATAAAATTATTTCCTAACGAAAACAGCAATAAAAGGCCAATTTTATGAACACGTTTTTATGTTATTGTTATTCTGTATAGTTTTTTATGTACGATAAAAGCATTTCTATCAAACACAATAAAAGGGAATGATAAAATAGAGAGCATCGTTAGGGAGCAAGAAGAGGGGGCAAATACTCCCTATGGAGATATCTCCTTATTGCTATTGCACTAGTAATAGAATAATTGCATTAGGCAATTAGGGTAAGCTCTAAGTTATCGGACTGTTACACATTTTCGTGGTACATATATGGAAAAAAGTTAAAAAAGTAAAATAATATTTTTTTTTTCTTACGTGTCCGAAAATGTGGATCCGTCCAATAACTCGGAACTTACCCTATATGTGTCATAGTATTGATATAACAAATTTCCTATTTCCTTGAACTGAATTGGCTTATACAGGGTGTTTCTTTTCAGATCTCACAGGATTTGATAGCTTTCATAAAAACTCAAATTAAAACTTTTATGACGAATAACAAAATGTTCAAAAAATCTTCGTTATCGCGATATTGCTTGATTCTAGAGTTCTTTTTTGACATATACAGGATATTTCACATAAAACAAACATTGCTTCACGAGATTAGTTATTTTTTCGCTTTCAGGAGTCACTTCAGATGAAGTGTCAGATCTGCATTGAAGCTGAAGACAGACACTTCGAACAGTTATTGTACATTTAATAATATTATAATAGGTACTAAGGTCTGTTACGTATAATTTTCCACTTACAACCATCCGTTAGGAACGTATGTATGTAAATATCTAGGTATATAGGAGTTCTTTTAAAACTTCAAAGGTCAATATTTTTAAAACGAAACAGTTTTGTTAATTTAAGTTTTCGTGAAGCAATGTTTGTTTGATGTGAAACACCCTGTGTATGTCAAGAAATTACCCTTATCCATATCGCGATAACGAAGCTTTTTTGGACATTTTATTATTCGTACAAAGAGTGTTTAGTTTTGGTTTTGTACGCAAGCTGTCAAACTTTCGTCGGAACTGAGATGAAGCACCCTGTATAAATAAATAGATGTACTTATACGGATAACTGATAGTAAATCAAATACTGTTCTCAATTACCGTAGAGTTGTGTGCACTTTTGAAAATGAAGACAGATTCGTTCACTTCAGTAATTAAAATTTACCTCTTTTAATTATTAACTTACTACACGATTTACAAATAGTTATTTATTATCAATTTGAATCAATTTAAGTCTCATAAGCTCTTTCAAACATTCTAGAAATTATAAAACCCGTATCGTTTTAATGTTCTTGTATACATTGTCACATAAACTAAAAAAAGGAAATCTGTTTTGCAGAACCTTGAAGGTTTTTATAAAGGTCAAAGGTCAAGGTCATTTATAACTCAAAATTATTCAACCAAATTGCCTGAAATTTGATGGGACGATTGGTCATTATCAAGGAACCATTTTACTAGATGTTGGCCGCGAACAGGTTCAAGGTCAAGGTCATTCATAGGCGGGAGCGAAGAGATGCGTTCTATGAGTGCCAGTCATCTATCTATGCATCATCTTAAGTGTTTCAATTGCTTGAACGTGTTAAAAAAATACTTAAAAGTAAAGTAGAAATTATTGTGGAATCACTTAAACGTCACGTGCTTGTGACGAAACTTATTAACAAAAAAATACCCGAGTGTCTCAGAACGATAAAGTATTAAATTTATTACAACAATTTATTCAAGAACACAATAAAATTAATACAAAAAATAGAAGAGAAGATATAAATCGATTAAGGTATTCTAGGCCCCTGTTAAGCTCAAAAAAAGGCTTCTAGGGCCTTTTACTGTATATTTAATAAATTAAAAATAGTATATATATATATATATATATATATTCATAGTACAAAATAAACATTGAGGTATGACATCATTTCGTACCTCCACTCATGAGTGATTCTGCCTCATTGCTATTTCCTTTGGCGGTTAAGCTGAAAAGAAAAAGAATGAGAGATGTTATAGGTAACATTTAACAATGCTAATGTTCCGCGTGATTTGGCGCTTTTGCACAATCTCGAGAATGCGCTACTGGTTCTTGAGATCTTGAAAATGTGCAACAATATCGAGATTTTTCAAATCGGCTGGCAAGAGTTTGAAAGAAAGTCAACATGTTATAAAATTGTTTGTCAAACAGTGATATAGAAAACTAAGTTATTGTATATTTCTGACATACAACCATGCATAGGAGTGAATTCTTGACAAATTTAAATACAATACTAATAAGTAATAAGTAATCTTATATACCTATACTTCATAACCAATGTTTGCCAAACAATTTGACGAACATCATACATGAGAGAGTGTGAACATGTTCGATAAAATTGGTTGGTGTTTGACAAAGTGTTTAACAGTGTGTACGGGGCATTAGACAAACAGTTTGATGAAGTGTTTGACAGTGTGTACGGGGCATTAGACAAACAGTTTGACAAAGTGTTTGACAGTGTGTACGGGGCATTAGACAAACAGTTTGATGAAGTGTTTGACAGTGTGTACGGGGCATTAGACAAACAGTTTGATGAAGTGTTTGACAGTGTGTAAGGGGCATTAGACAAACAGTTTGATGAAGTGTTTGACAGTGTGTAAGGGGCATTAGACAAACAGTTTGATGAAGTGTTTGACAGTGTGTACGGGGCATTAGACAAACAGTTTGATGAAGTGTTTGACAGTGTGTAAGGGGCATTAGACAAACAGTTTGATGAAGTGTTTGACAGTGTGTAAGGGGCATTAGACAAAAAGTTTGATGAAGTGTTTGACAGTGTGTACGGGGCATTAGACAAACAGTTTGATGAAGTGTTTGACAGTGTGTACGGGGCATTTGACAAACAGTTTGATGAAGTGTTTGACAGTGTGTACGGGGCATTAGACAAACAGTTTGATGAAGTGTTTGACAGTGTGTACGGGGCATTAGACAAACAGTTTGATGAAGTGTTTGACAGTGTGTACGGGGCGTTAGACAAACAGTTTGATGAAGTGTTTGACAGTGTGTACGGGGCATTAGACAAACAGTTTGATGAAGTGTTTGACAGTGTGTACGGGGCATTTGACAAACAGTTTGATGAAGTGTTTGACAGTGTGTACGGGGCATTAGACAAACAGTTTGATGAAGTGTTTGACAGTGTGTACGGGGCATTAGACAAACAGTTTGATGAAGTGTTTGACAGTGTGTACGGGGCATTTGACAAACAGTTTGATGAAGTGTTTGACAGTGTGTACGGGGCATTAGACAAACAGTTTGATGAAGTGTTTGACAGTGTGTACGGGGCATTAGACAAACAGTTTGATGAAGTGTTTGACAGTGTGTACGGGGCGTTAGACAAACAGTTTGATGAAGTGTTTGACAGTGTGTACGGGGCATTTGACAAACAGTTTGATGAAGTGTTTGACAGTGTGTACGGGGCATTAGACAAACAGTTTGATGAAGTGTTTGACAGTGTGTACGGGGCATTAGACAAACAGTTTGATGAAGTGTTTGACAGTGTGTACGGGGCATTAGACAAACAGTTTGATGAAGTGTTTGACAGTGTGTACGGGGCATTAGACAAACAGTTTGATGAAGTGTTTGACAGTGTGTACGGGGCATTAGAGAAACAGTTTGATGAAGTGTTTGACAGTGTGTACGGGGCATTAGACAAACAGTTTGATGAAGTGTGACAGTGTGTACATGGCATTGAATAGCACATCATTTATAACTGTCATTAACAGGTGTAATATAGGTACAGTGTGTCCCAGAAGTAACTGACCCCTTTATATTCCATTAATAGTCGTACATTCGATGAGAAAATAGAATATCTAGATATAAGTTATATAAGATAGGTATTATAGGGATATTTTTGTTCTTATTGCAATAAGTGTACCCGTGATACCGTTGTCTGTTTTCTCTTATTTGGAAAATGTAAATGATACATTACTTTTGGGACACCCTGTATATAAAGTAGGTAGGTATCCTATAGGCTATACTCTTTTTATTATTTCAAATATAACTGATACTATACTACTATAGTGTGTCTGAAACACTAAGGACACTTAAACAATATGAGACACTTAATTAAGTGCATCATAATTTGCTACGCTTAAGTGCATCATAATTTGATACACTTAAGTGCATCACAATTTGATACGCCTAAGTGCATCATAATTTGATACGCTTAAGTGCATCATAATTTAATGCACTTAAGTCTCCAAGTATCATTATTCACTAAATGAGATTACAATTTACTCACATTTTCTTCATCTTGGTGCTTAGTGCAGTAACTCAGAGATGAAATCAGTTCTTAATTTGTCTTAAAATAACTAATGTTTTAACTACATAATTTAGCGATAAATAATTAAATGCTTAAATTTTAATTATGACCATTCTGAAAATAAAACTAAATATATTCGGTATATAATATATTATTGTAGGAACTATACAAATTATAATTTAAATAAAGAGATATACAGTATTTATTACTATCTTCAGTCTACAGTTATACCTACAGTCATACCTACAGTCTACAGTTATACCTACAGTATACAGTTATACCTACAGTCTACAGTTATACCTACAGTCTACAGTTATACCTACAGTCTACAGTTATACCTACAGTCTACAGTTATACCTACATTCTATAGTTATACCTACAGTCTACATTTATAACTACAGTTATACCTACAGTCTACAGTTATACCTACAGTCTACAGTTATACCTACATTCTATAGTTATACCTACAGTCTACATTTATAACTACAGTTATACCTACAGTCTACAGTTATACCTACAGTATTCAGTTATACATACAGTCTACAGTTATACCTACAGTCTACAGTTATACCTACAGTATACAGTTATACCTACAGTCTACAGTTATACCTACAGTCTACAGTTATACCTACAGTCTACAGTTATACCTACAGTCTACAGTTATACCTACAGTCTACAGTTATACCTACAGTCTACAGTTATACCTACAGTCTACAGTTATACCTACAGTCTACAGTTATACCTACAGTCTTCAGTCATACCTACAGTCTACATTTATAACTACAGTCTACAGTTACACTCACAGTATACAGTTATACCTACAGTCTACAGTTATACCTACAAACTACAGTTATACCTACAGTCTACAGTTATACCTACAGTCTACAGTTATACCTACAGTCTACAGTTATACCTACAGTCTACAGTTATACCTACAGTCTACAGTTATACCTATAGTCTTCAGTCATACCTACAGTCTACATTTATACCTACAGTCTACAGTTATACCTACAGTCTACAGTTACACTCACAGTCTACAGTTATACCTACAGTCTTCAGTTATACCAACAGTCTACAGTTATACGTACAGTCTACAGTTATACCTACAGTCTACAGTTATACCTACAGTCTACAGTTATACCTCCAGTCTACAGTTATACCTACAGTCTAAAGTCATACCTACAGTCTAAAGTCATACCTACAGTCTACAGTTATACATACAGTCTACAGTTATACCTACAGTCTACAGTTATACATACAGTCTACAGTTATACCTACAGTCTACATTTATAACTACAGTCTACAGTTACACTCACAGTCTACAGTTATACCTACAGTCTTCAGTTATACCAACAGTCTACAGTTATACGTACAGTCTACAGTTATACCTACAGTCTACAGTTATACCTCCAGTCTACAGTTATACCTATAGTCTACAGTTATACCTATAGTCTAAAGTCATACCTACAGTCTAAAGTCATACCTACAGTCTACAGTTATACATACAGTCTACAGTTATACCTACAGTCTACAGTTATACATACAGTCTACAGTTATACCTACAGTCTTCAGTCATACCTACAGTCTACATTTATAACTACAGTCTACATTTACACTCACAGTCTACAGTTATACCTACAGTCTTCAGTTATACCAACAGTCTACAGTTATACGTACAGTCTACAGTTATACCTACAGTCTACAGTTATACCTACAGTCTACAGTTATACCTCCAGTCTACAGTTATACCTACAGTCTACAGTTATACCTACAGTCTAAAGTTATACCTACAGTCTACAGTTATACCTACAGTCTACAGTTATACCTACAGTCTAAAGTTATAACTACAGTCTACAGTTATACCTACAGTCTACAGTTATACCTACAGTCTAAAGTTATAACTACAGTCTACAGTTATACCTACAGTCTACAGTTATACCTACAGTCTACAGTCATACCTTCATTCTACAGTTATACCTACAGTCTACAGTTATACCTACAGTCTACAGTTATACCTACAGTCTATAACTATACCTACAGTCTACAGTTATACCTACAGTCTA
Source organism: Caprella mutica (assembly GCA_947561585.1). Lineage (NCBI taxonomy): Eukaryota > Metazoa > Arthropoda > Malacostraca > Amphipoda > Caprellidae > Caprella > Caprella mutica. Next base: position 208,720 of record CANNZV010000337.1, on the reverse strand, counting down.
CAGTTATAACTACAGTCTACAGTTACACCTACAGTCTACAGTCATAAAATTTTTATTAATTCAATAGTTTCACATTAAATATCAACTAATATTCATGTATATTCTTTTAAAAAATACAGTTTGATAACAAATTATTAGCATTTAATTTAAAATGTCACATCAAACTCATTCCTTCAAATTTCACTTCAATTCAAACGCACCAATAAATAATGATTTAACTCAATCAATGTTACGATTTTATTTATTTCAAAATAACGGCACATTTACGTTCCTAGAAAAAATCACATGACTTTTTTTATGGAATAGGTAACCAGAGCTTGAAAATAAGTCAAATGAAGGATACTGAAGAGCGTGAAGATCTTCGCGATCCTGACTGAAGTGAAGGGTTATTCAAACTGAATACACCTGTGCAATTGAAGGGCAGACAACAAAAATCAACCCTTCACTATTCGGCATATAAAACTTGTCGTAAAATGACTAATATTGATAAAAATTACCATTTGTTTGAATAAATATATATTATTTTCACTATAGGATAATATACCATTATATTAAATACGTTTTGAAAATTCTGATCATTATACTTTCCCACTAGATGGCGCTTGGAGCGTTAAAAGACGCTGTTTTCAGTACTTGTTGTCACTGTTTCTTTAGGTACATTCTTTGCAGCTGGAAAAAGTTGCGCACGCAGCTCCATCGATCTTTAGAGCGTGATTTGAGTGCTAGAAAGGTAACATTCTGCCCCTTATGTACATTATTTGACCCTTCACACAGTATGGAGGAATTCTCCTTTGTATTCTTCCTTGAAATAACAATTTAAATATTGAATAGGTTGTAAATAGGGTAAGTATCGAGTTATTGATAGTTCCCCAAATTGGATCGTATAAGAATTTTTTTTATAATTTAACTTTATGAATTGGTATCTACGATACCTATAGGTATCATGGATGCCAATTAAAATAATCAGTTAACATGTTAGATTATATTTTTCACAGTTCTGTTTTATTTCGTACAAAAAAAAAAAAAATAATAAAAACGCTAAATAATAATTGAAAAAAAAAGGAAAAAAGTTGGGCCAAATAATTATTTCTTATTCATTTATGACGGCAAAGAACATTATTATACATCAGATCCATAGCCAGGGCCTCCATGATCGGTACAATATAACTCTTACTAACACTGTTTCGTAAAAATCCTGAGTTTTGAAATTCTAAGTAACTGAGTTATGAAGTTCTAAATAACTGAGTTATGAAGTTCTAAGTAACTGAGTTATGAAGTTCTAAGTAACTGAGTTATGAAGCTCTAAGTAACTGAGTTATGAAGTTCTAAATAACTGAGTTATGAAGCTCTAAGTAACTGAGTTATGAAGTTCTAAATAACTGAGTTATGAAGTTCTAAGTAACTGAGTTATGAAGTTCTAAGTAACTGAGTTATGAAGTTCTAAATAACTGAGTTATGAAGTTCTAAGTAACTGAGTTATGAAGTTCTAAGTAACTGAGTTATGAAGCTCTAAGTAACTGAGTTATGAAGTTCTAAGTAACTGAGTTATGAAGTTCTAAGTAACTGAGTTATGAAGCTCTAAGTAACTGAGTTATGAAGTTCTAAGTAACTGAGTTATGAAGTTCTAAGTGCACCTGAGTTATGAAGTTCTAAGTAACTGAGTTATGAAGTTCTAAGTGCACCTGAGTTATGAATTAGTTTTCTATGCTTAAATTATAGAAAATGATGAACGTCACCAACAATGTCGTAGTAATTCCTCAATGACCATAGTTTTATATCATAGAAAACTAACTAGTGTACCCGATATAAGAAGTGGCTCTGAGTTATGAAGGAGCAATACTTCATAACTCAGGCTTTTCACTGTACAAATTATAAGTTGCTTCATGGCTCATTAAGCACGCAGCTGTTAGGGAACCGAACGAAAACGTTAAAAAATATGAACATTCAATTTTAAATTCAGAGTAATGTGAAATGAAAGAAAATATTAGAGAACTAATAAACTGCAGCTTTTAAAAACTTCTACAACTACAATCTATCACATCCACACGCTAGAAAACATATTATAAATTACAGAACACTATCGTAATGCTTAGAACACCAACAAAATCTAGAGCAAAGATCTATAATCTGTGCATGCGAGAAATTTCTCCTACCTTCGCAGAAAGCGGAAGGTCATATTTTTATTTCATATTTTAGAACTGAAAAAATGTTCAACCAAATTGCCAGTTACCATCTCTGGTCAAAAGTCAAGGTCAAGGTCATTTGTAATTTATTGAAACATATTGCATGAAACTTGGTGGGACGATTGGTCAATATACAGGAACCATCTGGTAGAATTTTGAGAGCGATCTGGTCAAAGGTCAAGGTCATTTATAACTCACTAACTCAAAAAGTATTGAACCATATTGCATGAAACTTGGTGACACGATTGACCATCATCCAGTTAGCAGTTGATTAGATTTTGGGATCGAACGGGTCAAAGGTTGAAGGCAAGGTTTTTTATAAGCGGTGGCGAAAGTATGCGCTCTACCAATTGCACCTAATCTAGTTAGTTATTTCCCTGGTCTAACTTTATGATGAAAATGAATTCTAGTTCAATATAGACTTAGAAGATTTACTTCACTTTAAAGTACTTAAAACTTGAATAGAAAACGGGACTTTTCATGGCAGACTACACAAAATATTTTATTTCTTTTTCAAATAAATTCATTATACGACGTACAGCGAAACCTCATAGTTGACCAGAGTTACGTTCCAAGTTTGTTTGGTCTAGTTAGAAACTCACTTTATTAGTTTCCTACTAGACCAACATCGTTTTCTCTAAAAGTAAAGCGGTGACTTTAATATTTCGATAGGTATATTTGTTTATAACTTTAATGCCAAATTAATGGTGACTAACATACTAATTCTGAAGGGAAACAAATTAAGAAACAGTATGATTTTTTTGCTTAAAATAAAATGAATTTAATATTTTTTTTTCAATTAAATTCTCATTTTATAAAATTAGAATAGTCTTCACTGTATCTAGTTTTCTGTAACTTTTCACACCATTTTTTTAGTATGGACTTTACTATTAAATCTGAAACCGGTTCTGCCTTATGTTGTTTTATCCTAAAAACAGCATAAATAAATATAATATATTTTTCAAATTAGAGATTTATAATTAAAACAGTATTGTAGTTATTACTCCTTGTAATATTTACACTAGAATAACTGTCAGGTGACAAAAATTGTGTTTTGTCTAGTACGAGGTTTTTTCCAGTATAGTTTCAAGCTATGGATAAATATTTTGGTCTAATAGGAGGTTTGTCTACTAGGACGCTGGTCTACTACGAGGTTTTGTTGTATTTCATATCTAATATGTGAAATGACGATGGTTCACTACACATGACGATGGTTCACTACACATGACGATGGTTCACTACACATGACGATGGTTCACTACACATGACGATGGTTCACTACACATGACGATGGTTCACTACACATCAGGATGGTTCACTACACATGAATTCACTATAGAGGAGTTGCACTGGTAGAACTCCTGCTTCATGAAATATAACTAATTTACTATATAGAGATGCTAAACTAAATATGTCCACTATACGTACAGGTTGGTTCACAATACAGTTGTCTACTAATAAGGATGATTCACTATACTAGAGTTCATTGTAGAGGAGATAAGGGAGAACCGGGAGCATTCGGACATTTTTTGTTAAAAACTGAATAATTCGTAAACTAATTCGAATTTTACTATTTAAAGATTTATGTATGTAGATAAAACATCTTACAGTGAAAATCCTGAGTTATGAAGTATTGGTTCGTTCATAACTCAGAGTCACTTCGTAACTCGTGTGCAGTGAGAGTTTTCTGTGATTAAAATCATAGAGAATTTTTGTCATTGAGGGATAACTATGGTATAATTCTTATATGGATGTGCACTAATATTTTATACAAAATTGAGGTAATTAAACAAATATTAGGTGAATGTTGTGGGAAATAAATATTGCAACTCATTATTGTACTAAAATTAATATATATCATGGTAGTAGTCATTATGCCTAAATTTAAATCATTAACAAAAATACACATCATTTAAAGCTCAAACAATAAAGAAAACACAGTTTATACTCAATATATACGATTTATTGATAACCTTATCTGTATAGTAAATCTTTGCTTTGCTGATTTACATTTTCATATATAATACTTCATTATAGGATAATACACAATTATAGGTGGTATCCTATATTTGAGTATCATCCTATAATAATTATTGGGTATCATCCTATAATGGGCTATTACCCTATAATTGGGTATTATCCTATAATAGAGTATTATCCTATAATAGAGTATTATCCTATAATAGAGTATTATTCTATAATAGAGTATTATCCTATAATAGAGTATTATCCTATAATAGAGTATCATTCTATAATAGAGTATTTATTATCTTATAATACTCTATCTTATTCTAGTGGAGAAGATTGCAATGAATAACCCACTATTGCATTGAAGTTGTAATTTTCATAGAAAAACACTTAATTTTGTAATTGCTTGTCATACTTGCATTTTTCATTTTCACTTCTGCAATATGAATTTCACTTCTGCCAATTCATTTTTCAATTCTGCCAATTCATTATTCACTTCTGCCAACTTGACTTGGAAAAGGTATAGTTATACCTCAAGAACTACAGTTCTCTATGATTTAAACAAAGAAAACTACTTCATAACTGAGGTGCATTTCATAACTCAGGTCCTTCATTACTCGGGTGCTTCATAAAAAAAACTTCATAACTCAGGAGTTTTACTGTAATATTATTTCACTGGGGGTTGGTGGTTTTTACTCAACCAATCCTAATGAAATAATTATTATTATACAGATTTTCTTATATATTCGAAAATGTGGAGCTGACCGATAATTCAGAACTTACCCTATGTTCAAAAATTATGAATACATTTTTTCTCTCCGAAGGTACCTAGCCTAGTTTAAATGTAATTTGTTAGAATCTATTTTTTCAAATATCTATATAGTATAGGTATCAGGTTGACAGCTTGGTACTTATAAGTTGGCTTATTGACAAACTTTTAAAGTTGAAAATACAACCTATTGTACGGTTGTACCAAATATGAAACACTCAAATGACCCTTAACTAACATATAAACCTGATTGCCTATTGTAAAAGGTTATTTTGAGCACATTTTGACGAATGAAATTTTCAATAAAAATTCTTATTTAATCAGATAAATGTAAAATTGTCTTAAACCCTCCAGTCACTTTTAATTACTCTACTGAAGGATTTGAAGGCCATTAAGTAGAATATTATTAGTGATTAGAGTGTAAATCGTCATAAAAACACAATTTCATTTAAGTTAATTTCCATGAAAATGCACATTTAAATGAATAATAGCACAGTTCTTATTTTAAAAAAATGGAAACACCATGTGTGACGTCATTCGTTTAATCGCGGTCACGTCATAGTAGTATTTTCGGATATTCCAATATTGTACTTAGTATACTTTCTATTTATTTACTATGGTAACACCGTACCAGTTCTTTGTTTTATTAGCATATATGAACAGTTATTCTATTATTTTTTAACATATTTTTCTGACATTTCTAGTCATAAATATGTAACATATCTTTACAAATTATATATTGCAATTTTTATTCCTTTCTTTTCCAACACTAGACTTATAAAATATTCAATATATGTTGCAGAAAATTGAACTTTAAAAAAAATTAAATATGTTCGGGTGTACCAATAGTGGTACATGATGTAGGTTGAAGAAGTTAGATGATAAACCAGATAACGGGTACTCGTTGAGCGCATACCTTCGCTACCACTTATAAATGACATTGACCATCCAATAATCTTTGGGTTATAAATGACCTTGACCCCTTGAACCCCATCGCTCCTAAAATCTAACAAAATTGGTTCCTGAATATTTATTTACTAATCATCCCACCTAATTTGTTTGAAGACTTTTAGAGTTATACGAGCAACAAAATTACAAATAAATGCCACCAAAAACATAACGATATCCTCATAAATTAAGACATTTTAAAACTAGGATAATTCAGAGTATCAGGGATATTAAATAAAATAAGTTAAAATGTTAAATTCCAATATTTTCTTAACCCTTCAACGCCCAAGACCTGTTGTAGGTCAAAACACATTTTTTTGATGGATCAATATAAGATATATAACCTTTTTAATAAAGAAAATGTTGAAAATCTCTTTATATTTAAAAAAAATAAACTAATATCATTTGCAAAAACTTTGGGTGGTTCAGAATCTCAAATCATTTTGTGGCACAGCGTACATTAATTTGCTCGCTTCTTATTGTCAGAATAGGATTATACGGAATAAAGAAATACAGTAGCTATTTGTCCTCCTCAAAGGACGGTGGTCGTAAAGGGTTAACTGATCGAACATGTGGAGCTGTCTGGTAACTTAGAACTTACCCCCATTTGAATAGGAAAGAAGTAAAAGGATTTGCTATTTTTTTAGCTTTTATAAAATAAATTATTGTAACTGGGGTGCAGTGTTCATGTTTTCCGTCTTTTGTTCTGCGTGTGCGAAGGCGCTGGAGATCCACTCTTACTCTCCCTCCCTCTTTTTAATCTGAAACATGTTTAGCAACATTAAAATGAAATAGTTTCCTATTTATTAAACATTATATAATTATTTAATAGAGACAGTATTTGCATTAAGAACATTAAAAAATGAGAGATAAATATGTCTCCCCCTATCACTTTTGTCTGTTCTTTCGCAATGGATAGCTACTAGTGTTATTAAATTAAATATTAAAAGATTTTATTATAACTATAATTACTTTTCTACATCCAGATACAAGAAAAAGTTTGACAAACAGTTTGATGAAGTGTTTGATAGCACGTGCGGACACTTTGCTGAACGGACATTGGGACGAAAGACTTTTATTCAATGTGTATCCATATTACAAACTGCAGCCTCAGTTTAATTTTATCATTTTTATTTCCATGTAATTGAAAGTTATTTTATAAAAAGAAAAATAATTTTTCTGATGCACACAATGTGTAGCTACCAAGTGGTGAGTCAGTGGCGGAAATATTATCGCGTCTTGCGGGACGCTAAAAATCCTTATTTTTGGGTCACGTGACTGGCAATCTAGCGTCAATTTAATGGAGAAATGATATAACTGAAACAGAATTTAATGGAAAAATGATATAACTGAAACAGAATTTAATGGAGAAATGATATAACTGAAACAAAATAAGGTTTTACACAGTCTTCCTTAGCATCCTGCAATCGCTGCAACACTTCCTCTCTCTAGACTAGTTTATCATAACTCTATGATAGCTATCCATATTACGAACTACAAGCATATTTTGTTCCAACTATTTGAATTCTTTCATAATCATGTATTTTTTTTCGACATTAATTAACATTTTCTTTTTAACTTGTTATAAATAATAAAATTCATATTCTGAATTTGTTCTGTCACCACTAACCTCCTTGGTATGATGGGCTCATCGTCTAACTTGTTAGAGGAAACACTTCTACGGGAAGGAGCTGAAAATTAATTAGAAAATGGAATATTTAATGTAATTAGTTAATTAAAACGTGTTTGAACTCGTTACTATACGTTAAATTTAAAATATAGTAGGGGTTTAACATCTGCTTCAGTCATATCGTTGACTATATCGCTGATGACAAATGACTATATCGCTGATGACAAGAACAAAGTCACCTACCACCAGTCAGTGACAATGCTCATGGATGCAGAAGAGCTACTCCGTGAATGCAGTCACTTATCAAGATTATGATATGCATGAATCTAAAAACTTTAGGAATATTAACAATAAAAATCTTGTTAATTTTTATCTAATTTAAATTTCTAGCTTGGAAATATTTTGTGAATTCTGCCTCTTGAACTTTGAATTTATGTATACCTTATTCTTTAATAATCATTTCAACGAAATGAAGGAGATAAAAGAGTTGAACAGTGTTAGCACAATTTTCTAAAAAAAAATTATAAGATTTTCGGAACTGATTTTCTAATTTAAAAAAATAGTTTTTTTTCTATTTGATGATAAAAATAAAAACAGAAGAAAATCACATCTGTAAGTTGTATAAGGGGGAAGAATTATCAGATAATTACTAAAGCAACCATTTTTGTTAACAAATCCTGATTCCTTTTGGAATAGTAGCAACCGACAAGTGATGATCATTTTGATACCTATTATATGAATACATTTAAATGGATTTTTAAAACATCTTACAATAATTATCAACTTAGTTCAGTATGACTAAAATAGTAGAACTGGAAGTCGAATTAAAGTTTTAATAAATAAATAGCCATACTATCAGTTTTTGTAGATCCTTTTATTTTAGATATTGCGTCAGATGATCTACTCGGTGTCATGTTCTGCGATGGAGTCGCCTGTTGACGCATATTTTCTCTTTTGGGGCCTGAACAAAAATAAATAAATAGATTTTATTTTATTGAAGACTATATTTTTCCATTAATTTGCATACAAAATTTTGATCTGTTGAATCATTATTGGAACTGCTTGTCATTTTCATAATTTATAAATGGATGTTTTTATTACTATATCACTTTATTAACCTACATTTCTACATTGAAGTAATTTGATTTATTGTAGTTTATATATTGTCAATGATTTCTTTATCTTAACACTTTGACGACCAACGTCCTACAGAGAAGACACAAAAAAACATCAAATAGCTAATGTTTAAATTTATTCCACATAGCTAATCATACTATTCTAACAGTAAGAAACTTAAAACTAAATGTAGGTAGGCTATGCCACATAATAATTGTAAATTTTAATCCAACTAAAGTTCTTCCCAAAGAACATTGGACTAGGACACTAGGTAGGTATATATAAAAAAAAATTAACATATTCTTTCTCAAAAAGGTTGTTTATCTTTCTTCAAAATATAAGTTATGGCTTTCATGTATGAGCTAAAGGTTAAATAATCTAAAGGTTAAATAATCTAAAGGTTAAATAATCTAAAGGTTAAATAATCTAAAGGTTAAATAATCTAAAGGTTAAATAATCTAAAGGTTAATTAATCAAAAGGTTAAATAATTTACTCACCAGGAGTGCAGTCAGAGCTAGAGTTCAGACTGACAGGAGTGCCAGCAGATTGTCTGGTGACGGCACTGACTTTGACGTCACTTGAACAGGTAGATTGATTGTCATCATCATCTTCATCTAAATTGTCTGTGCTTTTTATATATCCATTCGGCAGGGAAAAATCCGCATCATGTGAAGGCATGGCATTTTTTTCAATGTCATCCTAGGAGTGAGAACAGTGAGGATCATATTCTAGTTTGGAGTGCGTATCAGCTAACTTCCTACCTAGTTAAGAATCTTAGGAGTAATTAACCATTTACCGAATGTAGACTTTTTCTGCTATTTAGCTAATTGACAAAAATATCATTATTAAAAACTAAGTTGATTTATGACAATCAAAGAAATAGGTATAATTATATAATATGTTTTCCTACATAGCTACATTTGAGTGAGGAATAATATATTTATTGTTGGTATCTATTCAATGAACCGATGTATTATAGTTTAATAATGCTCATTAGACATTATTCATTTGGTAATATAATAGTTAGGTTTGAAGAAATACACTAATTTTCAAATTCAACACTTTTTATATTCTGTAGAGACACTTCATATTATCAAGAAGGTCAGGAAAATCTCAATGTTACAGATTCTTTTTTGAGCTTTTAAGTAGCTACCCTGTTGAAAATAGGGAAATTTCTTTGAGAACAAATCTTTTCAATATGACACTTCTAATGAAGTGGAAAATAAATACCAACAACAAAACAAAGTCTGTAGACTCCCAGAGCCTAACTTTATCTAACCAAAAACAGAATGTGACAAAATTCTTCTTACTAATCAACCTAATTTACCATTCCTGCTCTGACGGCAATTCCGAATGCCAAAATCAATATCATGCTGTAAGAGCCAACAGATCAATGTTAATGTACAAACGAGTTTCATCATCATTAATATTTTTCAAGTTTGTATCGTCAGATGGAAAATTTCCTGTTTGAATGAATTTATTTTTTCACAAGACAATATCTTTCCATCATAAACAAGCAACGATTGAAGTGAAGAGAAATGTTAACCACTCACCACAGCCGGCAAATCATAAAGTGTTTCCAGTTTCTCCCAAATTTCTTTTGAATCGACTTCTTCATTGAGTGATGTACTCAATCGAGAATGAATCATGATCATTTGGAAATGCTTGTTGATACCTGTAGTTAAACAAAATCTTAATTATCAATGTTGATAAATCTATATCAAAATACTTACTAAAGCTACTTATTAATAACAACAATTTGCTACCTTGCTTGTCGAGAGAGTAAACTCTAAAACATTTTCATAAACTCAACATAAACAGTTTAATTATTAATTTTTGATAGTTACAACACAAAGATAGAAAAAAAATTATGAATAAAGTTGATTTTGAGAGGATTATATGGATAATCAGGTTGAATTCTCATGTGACCAATTCCTGGTTATAATACATCATAAAAGAAATAAAATTAGACAAAATGAAAATTTAATATTTTGTTAACTTACCTACAGGTTTGTGACCTGCCATTGCATGGAAAAGTTGAATTTCTTTATTGATAGTCCATTCAATAACCATTTTAAAATTCAATTGCAAGTTAGTTGAAAATATAATAAAATAAGCTAAGTACTCAAAGCAAATCTGTAAAAGAGAAATAAGTAATTGTACCAGATTGCTCAGTGAAAATATATTTTAGGGCTGTAAGATCACAAAAAAATTTGGATTTTGATGAAATTTGTCTATATGGAGATACTAGTCAAAACCTCAATTTCTAAAAATTTGAGATCAATCCAAACTATAGGTCAAAAGTTATGACCTGGTCATTCTTAGGTCATGCCTAAGTTCACATATTTTTGATGGACAATAACTAGAGAAAAAATTGTCATAAATATATAAAGTCAAACATATTTGAGTAATTTAACATCAAAATTGCTAAAGGAATCGAAATATGTAAGTTTTAGAACTCTAAATTGAATAATGAATATCTTACCCTCAGATAATAATTTGAATTCACAATTTGCCCTCTTCGGCATCAATTATAAAAAAAAATTAAAGTGTGAAAAATGAAGGCACATTTATCAGCTATTAAGAAGTAGCTACAATGAAAAGTTTGTTTATGTTGTTATAAACACATGTAACTTCAAACTGAATACAATATTCATTTAATAAAAACAACTTTTTGTTAGAATAAAATACTTAGGAAGGATTACTAGCAATTAGGATGTACAATGAAAGTTTGGTTTATATTAACATTTCCAGTTTTATTAATGTACAAAACTACAAATAAAATATAATTGACCAATTGATCAATTTTTGTTAGATTTCAAACAAAATATTAAATTATGGTCCAATTGCAACTAAAAGATTCAAATTTACAATCACAAACTCACCAATATTAATATAATGGCCACTGTGGAAAGAGTGGTCTTTTCTGATGAATTAATCTCTCTGTTGGAGTTTAGCAAACCTTAAAATACAGTACTAAATTAATGGGAACTGTATAATCCGCAGCATTCATATGTTAGCCTTAGGTATTTTCCAGAGTGGTATATTGGCAACTTGGCAAGTTAAAACATACTTTTAACTTCATTGAGTTCATTACATGGGACATTACTATTTTCTTCACAAACAATCCACTCTGCATGATGTGTGTCTTGCCCAGCAGCCAGTCTGTATTTCGTGGTAAATTTTTTCCCTTTTGAAAATATTATTCTGGCAAAGTCAGTTGATTTTTAGCTATTTATTAATTATTCTTATGTTAGCGTCAGACCGGGTGGCCTTGCGCACCTCAACATTCCGGGTGAAGTTGCGCATCAGTAATTGACGGCGAATGCGTGAAAATATTTCAAATCTGACAAAACCATTGGAAAGAGCAGCTCTTAAACCGCCTAGTCCATAAATATCACAAAAATCGTAAGAGATTAAGTATAGATACTAAGTGTTCGAACAGAGACCTATGTTTTTTATAGCAAAATAATTATTTTGGACTAGAATCGAATCTCCGCGAACTATGCTATAGTGTTGATAATTATGCTCAAATTTGATTGCAATTTACCTTGGACACGCATAATTTACTGTAGATTAACGTCATGTAAGATGATTTTAATAATAATTATAGATTTTTGAGATATAATCAATATACTAGATGCGCAAGAATACCCTGAGAATATTTTAATTCACCGGTGGACTTGCGCACATTTATTAATAAAGTTAGAGCTCTTATTCATTAATAAACCTGTGATATTCATCCCCGATACTCCTACAGTGCGCCAGTGGTAAAGTAAAGTAACCAAAGTTTCTGTGTGACCAAGGTTCAGAATAGTAAACAAACCAATCTTCTGCAATGCAACTGCCGTGAATATGCCCCTATGTGCAGCTATGCAACTGATGTGAATCACGGCAATTGCACAGCAGACTCACTTCAATTGCACAGCAGACTCACTTCAATTGCACAGCAGACTCACGGCAATTGCACATCAGACTCACGGCAATTGCACAGCAGACTCACGGCAATTGCACAGCAGACTCACGGCAATTGCACATCAGACTCACGGCAATTGCACATCAGAATCATGGCAATTGCACAGCAGACTCACGGCAATTGCACAGCAGACTCATGACAATTGATCATCAGACTCACGGCAATTGCACAGCAGACTCACGGCAATTGCACAGCAGATTGGGGCAGTTGTACAGCAGATTGGGGCAGTTGCATAGAAGATTAGGGCAGTTGCATAGAAGATTAGGGCAGTTGCATAGAAGATTGGGGCAGTTGCATAGAAGATTGGGGCAGTTGCATAGAAGATTGGGGCAGATTCACGGCAGTTTCATAACATATCGATATCAGGGTTAGATTTTCTATGCACAGTTTATACATAGGGTGAACTTTCGCTAATGTATAGTACTAACTATTTAAGTGTTTTTTATGAACTACTTAGCTCCATTTCGGCCCGATTAGATCCGGCTTGGTCCCCATTCGGTCCGTTTTGGACCCCCATATGTCCCGTTTTTGACCCCAATCTGTCCGTTTAGGACCACAATTGGTCCGTGTAGGACAACAATTGGACCGTTTTAGTCCCCAGTCGGTCCGTTTTGGTCCTCAATCGGTGATTCTATGTACCTAGGTCAAGCCAGTCCATGTTTCAAACTGTGACAGGAAACTCGCCAGTTTAGTGAGAAAATGGAACCAGGTCGCTACATTTAAGATACTTTTAAGAAGAAATTTCTCTTCCTAGTGAAGATTTTACACTTGGTAAAATATCCTCATGCTTCATGTCTCAGCCTAGTTTCAGAGAATGTTCATTGAGTCGCCAATATATCTTTTTTTCCAAAAATAAGTCAACAAAAATTAGTAATGCAGTCGCCAGCCATCAAAATTTAATTCCAATTTTGAAAATCGACAGTCGTCAATACACCTATATTATTATACCTACCTAATTATCAAAAGTCTTAATATATAATTGAGAACGTATCAGCCAATCAGAGAGAGGCATACAACTGATACCAGCCAATCAGAGAGAGTCTGAGAGAGGCATACTTTCTTTCATAGTTATTCATTTGTTTTTGTTTTCCGATAATTAATCAGAGAGCATCAAATTAAAATGACAAGTAGTGACCGCATCATTCATAACAAAAGATTGCAATCTTTCACAGAAAACTGATATACAATTATACATCAGGGAGCACGCCATATCAAAACAAAATGGCAGCCCAAGTAAAATAATATGGCAAATGGACTCTCCATTTGTCTCTCCAGCTCTCTCCAAAAATCATCAATTTCTCTCCAATATGATCAAATTATCATAAATTCTCTCCAAAATAACATTGTGGCATAGGAGAAAATTAGATATTTCTCACCATTTGCAATTGAAGTGCTCAAAATAACTGTCACAAACTCGCCATTAAAATGGCGAGTTTGGACATGCTTTATTACTTGGATGGCAGCTTTGTTTATATTTCAACAAGATGCGCATTTCCGCTGTTTACGATTATAAATCACCAATTTTAATTATAAATCGAATTAAAGTGCTCACTAGTTGTCTATATATGTGAAAGATACTTATTTCCACAAATTTTAAGTCGCCAATTAATCGGCGACTTGGTAAGTTGGTACATACTCTTAATTTAGGTATGTCTGATGCATGTGCATCTCTTGAGACTATTTTATGAGTGATTTACTTGTTATTTGCATGTTTTTCAACTTATTTCACCCCTCAAAAGTCGCCAATATAGTGAATATACTGGCGACTTTGTCCATACTTTGAAACATGTCCAGTCTGCAGAATGCGTCTCTTCTCCCGCAGAGACTTTAAATTGAGAGAGAGCTGCTCTCTGACTCTCAGCAGCAGATTTAGAATCTCCCGCAGCTAAATTAATGGTAGCATAGGAATTAATTCAAAATCTCCCGCAGCTAAATTAATGGTAACATAGGAATTAATTCAAGATCTCCCGCAGAGATCTCCAATTTCTAAAATTCAATCAAAAACTCCCGCAGAGAGTCTTGGAAAAATGTTCCATATTCTGCAGACTGGAAACATGTAAGCCAGTTTGGCTCATTTTTTTTGAAGATTTTAAGCCAGTCAGCAGTGTGTGACTCTGTAGAATATGGGGCATTTTTAACATTTTCTGTGCAAACAATCCTAAATTTCCTCCTATATTTTAATTATTTTACAGAGAACAGCCTGTCCTGACAGTGACAGGAACCAAAATAGAAGATTTCTTGGGAGAAAAGTTTACTAATTCGGTAATTCCTATAGTCTGCGACTCTGCAGAATGCGTCTCTTCTCACGCAGTCTCGCAGAGACTTTAATTTGAGAGAGAGCTACTCTCTGACTCTCCAGTCTGCAGAATGTGTCTCTTCTCCCGCAGAGATTTTTATTTGAGAGACAGTTACTCTCTGACTCTCAGTAGCAGATTCAGAATCTCCCGCACCCGCAGCTAAATTAATGGTAGCATAGGAATTAATTCAAAATCTCCCGCAGCTAAATTAATGGTAACATAGGAATTAATTCAATATCTCCCGCAGAGATCTCCAATTTCTAAAATTTCATTCAAAAACTCCCGCAGAGAGTCTTTGAAAAGTGTTTCATATTCTGCAGACTGGTTAAGTCTGGAAAACAAAATTAAAGCCTAATTTAACATGGGAACATAGGAATTAATTGAAAATTTTAAGCCAATTAGACATATCTGAGATTTGACCTTAAGAAATTTAAGCCAATCCAATGAATTGGCTTTAACTGACATACTCTGTAACATGAAGTTATGAACCGACAAGTCTGTGGAATTTAGCATGAATTTTGAATTTTCAAGTTTCAAGGATCCTATGTTCTTAACCCACCCTTATTTGGGGACATAGCATTACCATATCATGTTAAAATCCTTTATACAGGATTTATTTATCTTCCTTACCAAGTTAAATTTATTAAATGCACCTTTTTATATCACTCCTAGTCTCCTATGTTTTAAAGAAGTTAAAGTTAAAATTTTCAATTTCGAGATATACCTACTTTGGCATATTTTACTATTTAGCGGAATAATCTGGCATTGTAATTTAGAAATTTTCTCATGATGTAGTGCGCAAAAATTCAGACTCTCCTTTCCCATCATCATCCTTCATCTCAGCCACTGCCTAGCTCAAAATACTTTCCGAACTTGT
Organism: Caprella mutica; assembly: GCA_947561585.1. NCBI lineage: Eukaryota > Metazoa > Arthropoda > Malacostraca > Amphipoda > Caprellidae > Caprella > Caprella mutica. The sequence goes on along the minus strand of CANNZV010000337.1, from coordinate 192,955 downwards.
TTTTCTTCCTAATTTTAGATTAACAGTTTTAATCGTATAGTAAGATTATTCAAATCTAAGGAAGCTCGAAAATAGGAAAGAAAGCAACCCATTAAAAAATAAAATCAAGTGACGACCTAAGATGGTTGAAATAAAGGATACTAAATACACAAGGAAATATAACAATATTTACTTATCATTTTTGATGTTTTTAAATTGTTCATAAGTGATGGGACTTTTGGTAATGTCGTTACCACCATTTCTAGGGACGAGTTGATGATCAACCCGAACTTTCACCCAGTTTTCACCTTCAGTCTCGACTATTGGAAGAAGTTTCCTAATTTCACTTTCAGATGCTGGAGGCCAGCTTTTATAGTCTTCTGTTATTTGAGGAGGTTTACCAACACTGCTGTTCTTCACAATGTCGGCCCAAAAACCACCACGAGGAACTGTCCTTGGTTTTCTTTCAAGTGCATCAGACAGTGGAGCCCTCTCTGCAAGTATTCCAACCATTAGGTCTATTTCACACCGTGCGTTTTTTTAAACAAAAATGCAGCATGAAAAAACGCCCAATCAAAGTGTACATACAAAACACATAAGTTTATTCAGTCACAGCGTTTTTCCACGCAGCATTTTCTCACCAGAAAATGGTGCATAAAAAACGCATCTACTAAATGAACGTACGAGTTTTGTATGTCTTCATAAATTGAGAATTTTTTATGCTGTATTTTTGTAGAAAAAAATACCTATGTTACGAGTCATCGGACGGTTTACATTTTTAATCATATACAAAAACAGTAGCAATAATCGTCATTTAACTCATTATTATAGATGGTATTCATGATACCTGCACGTGTCATGGATACATTTATACCAATAATACACCATGTACATCTACACCAATAATACACACCATGCACATCTATACCAATAATACACACCATGCACATCTACACTAATAATACACACCATGTACATCTACACCAATAATACACACCATGTACATCTATACCAATAATACACATCATGTACATCTACACCAATAATACACACCATGCACATCTACACCAATAATACACACCATGCACATCTATACCAATAATACACACCATGTACATCTACACCAATAATACACACCATGCACATCTACACCAATAATACACACCATGCACATCTATACCAATAATACACACCATGCACATCTATACCAATAATACACACCATGCACATCTATACCAATAATACACACCATGCACATCTACACCAATAATACACACCATGTACATCTACACCAATAATACACACCATGTACATCTACACCAATAATACACACCATGTACATCTACACCAATAATACACACCATGCACATCTATACCAATAATACACACCATGCACATCTATACCAATAATACACACCATGCACATCTATACCAATAATACACACCATGTACATCTACACCAATAATACACACCATGTACATCTATACCAATAATACACACCATGTACATCTACACCAATAATACACACCATGTACATCTATACCAATAATACACACCATGTACATCTATACCAATAATACACACCATGTACATCTACACTAATAATACACACCATGTACATCTATACCAATAATACACACCATGTACATCTGTATCAATAATACACACCATGTACATCTACACTAATAATACACACCATGCACATCTATACCAATAATACACACCATGTACATCTACACCAATAATACACACCATGTACATCTATACCAATAATACACACCATGTACATCTATACCAATAATACACACCATGTACATCTACACCAATAATACACACCATGTACATCTATACCAATAATACACACCATGTACATCTATACCAATAATACACACCATGTACATCTACACTAATAATACACACCATGTACATCTATACCAATAATACACACCATGTACATCTGTATCAATTATACACACCATGTACATCTACACCAATAATACACACCATGCACATCTATACCAATAATACACACCATGCACATCTATACCAATAATACACACCATGTACATCTATACCAATAATACACACCATGTACATCTATACTAATAATACACACCATGTACATCTATACCAATAATACACACCATGTACATCTATACCAATAATAAACACCATGTACATCTACACCAATAATACACACCATGTACATCTACATCCAATCCTTCAAAGTACAGTTTAGAGTTAATTTCTTCCATTTGTTCAATGTTTGGGCTGATAGCTGGTACAGAAGAATCAACTTTGGAACCGAGAGTCTTCCTGCAAAATATGATAAATTGTACATTAAAAAATTATTCTAGGGCTTGTTTGTGATAAGAAGATTTTTCCACAGCATTTATGTTTTAAAAGACGTAAACCAATAAAATTAAATCTTAAATTGTGACTTCAATTTTGAAAGATTCTTAAATACAAAAAAAATAACTAAAAGTAATTAGTAATTAATGCAATCTTTCTATTAAAGATCGCTTCAGGCAAATATTTTATAATTGTTTCAATCAGTAGCTACAGCTAATATCAATCATCATTTTATAATATCAATAAGGCTTCTTCAGACATGTCAGGGATCCGTCCGGGATGTCTCCTGTCAGTTATTTTTTTAGCACTGATAGGAGCCGGTACTGTGTGAATGTGTCCGTTGAAATTAAAGTAACGATATATATTTCACTGACACTGAATCACGGACGGATCTCTGACATGTGTGAAGAAGCCTTAAAAAGAATGAATGTTGTTAGTTATAAATGTCCGTTAGATATAATAATATTAAATATTCGGGTAAAGGTAGAAAACTTGTCACAAAATTTGAATCAGAACCTAAACAAGGAGCATACAATCCTTTTTCTTTTTAATCAGATTAATATTTCGTATAGTCATAAAATTAATCAAAAACTTTGAAAAGGCTATAGCTACAGAACCTATTTACCTTCGCAGAATGCGGGAAGGTCATATTTTATCAGTCGTTTATTTAATTATTTATCATCTTGTTATTCGATTAACTGAAAAAGTGTTCCACCAAATTGCATGAAATTTGGTGAAACGATTGGTCCATGTCCAGTGACCTGCTGGTAAAATTTTAAGAGCGACCCGGTCAAAGGTCAAGGTCATGGTCATTCATAACTCAAAAAGAATTGAACCATATTGCATGAAACTTGGTGAGACGATTGGTCAATATACAGAAACTATTTTATCAGATTTTGGGAGCGATCAGGTCAAAGGTAAAAGATCAAGGTCAAAGCCATTTGTAACTCAATAACTCAAAAAGTATTGAACCAAATTCAACCAATGTTCAGGAACCATCTGGTATAATTTTGGGAGCGATCCAGTCAAAGGTCAAGGTCATTTATGACTAAATAACTCAAAAAGTCTGAACCATATTGCGTGAAACTTGGTGGGACGATTGGTTATTATCCAGTTAGCAGTTTATTAAATTTTGGGAGAGAACGAGTCACAGCGGAGGTGAAGGTATGCGCTCTACCAAGTACACATAATCTAGTTTAATGTGATTTTCAGTATGTATTTTATTGACTCATTTTTTTTCTGGAACTTGAAAAAGAATTTTAATGGTTTCTATTCAATATAATCTTTCATGTTTTTTGATAAAAATTACTGTTTAAATTTAACAACTTACTTTTTTATCACTCAAACTATAAATATAATTTCTTTCATGGTCATATTTTTGCAGGCATAGCATGATACTGCCTCAATTATGGTTTTACATTTAAATATCTCATTTTTAAATAAAAGATGACAGACGAACGGACGGACACGTCTCTTATTATTGCAGTATTTCCTAAACTGTGGGCAAATTATCCTAAGCAGGGTAATTTAAATATTAAATAGGGTAACAGAATAATTGTAGTGTTTTGGTATATTTTCTATTAGATGGTTACGCTACTTACTTTCCTACAAGTCCTTATTTTATCGAAGTATAGTCACTTTGTAAGATTTACTATTATTTATTACATTAAAAGTATCATTAGCAGTATTATTTACCACTTCATATTCCAAGAAACTGGCTAAAGATTAACGAAATTATTTAGAGTGGATAACGTATGTTGAATCTAACCAAAGTTTAAGAACACTATTAAAGTAGCTATATACTAATTTTATAAGAGTGTTTTGAAGCTGTGCTATTGATAGTATTTCTGTCGTTATAGGTTGAAGTTACTAACTGAACTGCAATTAGCTACCCTAATAGGCTAATTATATTGATAGATAATTACCTTTTTTCAATAACTGTTTCGATCATCTGGAGAGAGTTCACCTTTCCGTTAGTTATCTTCTGCCAGTTCTTCACGACTTTCAAGTCATGCGACTCCAGGCTTCTGTCACTATCGGGTTTCCAGTTGGATTTAACTATTTTCTAGAAAATCATTAATAAAGGATAAGGATATTAATTGAAAAAAAGATTAAGTAAATTATGCAAATGAAAGTAAATATTATGTCTAAATATATACAGATTTAACAAAAAAATTTAGCTCTCAAAAGACAAAATATAATCGTGATTTTTTTATTAGTTAATATTATTGTGAACTATAGAGTTACTAATTAGATTTATCTTTATAGTTATAGGCAGAACTGTAGGCTTTATATGTATTTACTTTAGATCGTATATATAACCAATGATGATCGGTTAATCACAATTTTCAACATTCAGATTGGCTAATGACACAAGTTAACGTCCCTTGTACAGAAACTCATTTTCAATTATTATTTATAATTTAGAAAGCATCTCATTAGAGTTACAATAACACATTGTATATAATAATTTTTGAAAAATACATTAACACGTTTGTGATCCAGAACGGAAAATTCAGTCATGTTCCATGCTTAGCAAGTTAGCATATTGGCTAATACTGACTACTGCAGATGCCGTCAGGAAGAAAGGGTTATAATCTCAAACAAGGCAGCACTTTAAAGGGGAGATATTTCGTCTCAAATCACTACATTTTCAGAAAAAATAGGGTTTTATTAGTTAACATAAGCTTATGGGATCATCTGATAGATGGCGCTGTTTACATTATTTCCAGAACGATATTCATGAACGTTTATAAAATGTCTGTTTATCTTCAGAAATAAGCTATAAATATATGAATTTTGTAATTTATATACAATATACTAACAAATTAAGTATTTTTAGAGTTATAATTAATAATATTACTAGCAGATGAACAAAAGTTTTTTGTACAACGTTTGAGAAATCACAACAAGATGGCGTCAATGACTCGTTCAAAGCTTGTGCTCTTGGTCACTAGATGGCGCTTTTTCAAAATAAATTAAATTTTCTTTTCTTTAATAAGTATCATTTAGATGAACAGAGTATGTAATCATACATAATTAAATGTGCTGATTCCATTAAAACACATATTGACAAATGTTAGATTTTACCCGCACCCCCCTTTAAGCTTGACACTTTTCCGGTTCTTTTTCATAGTTAGCTAGGCGATTTTTAAATTGTTATGGATATAGTTCTTGACTATTATTCAAAATGTAAGGAAAAATAGCCTAATAAATAAATAGCTCAAACCACACTAACCTTTGCAACAGCCGGAGTGACGGGGTAAATATCGGACAAAGCTTCGGGACTCCAGTTATCAGGATCATTTGAATAGAGGTACCTTCATTTTTTAAAAGACAATATTTTTACATTAAAAAAAACGAATTTAATCTTTACAAAATATGAACCTTATTTAATTTAGTAGGGGTTAAATATCTGTTTTGAAACCAAAGGTACATATGACTGACATCAAAAAGAAATTCAATACAAGGGACATCTAAAAATAAATCAGAAAAGAAAGTGGGTGTATGAACAAAGTCAACTACTACCAGTCAATAACAAGCTCATGGAGTTAGAAAAGCTACTCTGTTAATAGTCACCAAACAACAGTCAGTGACATTGCTAATGGATGTAGAAAAGCTACTCCGTGAATATGGTTAACTAACATCAGTCTGTGACAATGCTCATGGAGGTAGAAAAAAGCTAGCTACTTCATGAACAAAATAATCTGCTATCACTCAATATCAGCTCATGCATGTAGAAAAGCTAGCTACTACGTGAATACAGTTAGCTACCTAAAATCAGTCAGTGACAATGCTCATGGATGTAGAAAAGCTACTTCGTGAATACAATCACTTACCAAGAAAGAAATGGTAGGTAATGGCTAAACTCTTAAGTAGCTACATAAGAGATAGGAAACAATTTTGGATTTTTAATGATTAATAGAAATAAAATTCTATAGATTTACATAGAGGAGAAAGTTTGATAAAGAATAATTGTCATGTTATTAATATCATCTTTTAGCATCTTTCCAATGGGAGCAAAGAATATGAACAAAAATAATTTTATATTAATTATTTGCTTATTACAAACCTCATGTGTTCCTTCATAGCAAAAGTTAGCAAGTTAGGGCCCAGGTTTTTGAAGGCTTCTTTTGACTGTTCTTTCTTTTCATTAGCACCATCTTCTTCTTCCTCTGCCAGATAGGAGTTCCTTTTCTTGATGTTTTGAATAGTATAGACTTGTTGTGGAGATAGAATGTTCGCCTTGTTGTTACGGTATTTGGTAGAATTCTTGTGGTTGCTAATTGGCCTCTGATTGTAAAGGTGATTGGAGAGACTTACTGGATTTAAAGGGCTCTTCATTTTAGCATCCTGAATATATTTCTCAGTTTGGTTGAGAGCAATTGCAGGGTCTGTCTCAGATTTGATATGATTGTTCTTTGGATTAAAATGATGGGAGTGGCTAAATTCTGCATTGGTTTTAATTTTCTGGAAGAAGGGGTCCTTTGAGCGAGAATATTTCTCACCAGGTTTTATTCGGTAGAGATTTTTAAAATATTTCTGCTCAATAGTCTTGAAATTCCTAATATTGAGTTTGGAATCAACATCTCTGGAAAGAGAAACACAAAATATTTAAATACATCTATGTAATAATGAATAAGAAAAACTCAATCTATAAAATAAATAGCTAATATTGGAATTAGTATACTTAAAATGTAATTTAAAAATTAACAATCAAATCTAAGTAAATTTTTTGTTTGTTTAAAAAGACAATATTTTTCCATTAAAGTAAATCAAGTAGGGTAATGTCCGAATCAAAAATTAAATACTTTGAATAGATAGATAGCTACCAGTTTCTTCTGCACAATGAATGTAGCAACATTGATAGACATGAACCATAACAGTTTTTAATAATGCTCATTGGAAATTTAATATGTAAAGAAAAAGTAAAATCAATATAATTGATAATTCACATCCATCTACATTCGAATCAGAGTGAATTTTTATCAGGAATAGTTTTTTAAAAATCAAATTTAGAAGAAAAAAGTCAAACAATTCTTTTTCAAGTATAGATTTGTATTACTATCTCAAAATGATATGCAAAATTAAAAAAAAATCATGGTATAGTGTAAATTTCAGTCAACAATTAAAAACAGCATCAATAGGGTAAGTTCAAAGTTATAGGACGGTTCCACATTTTCGATCACAATTTTTGTTTTGTTATTTTACAGTTATTTTTATCCAATAATTCAAGAATCATAGATACCAATTAAAATAGAGTTAAATAATAAATGATAATCATTATGTTATGAACAGTAAGATTTTAACTTAGAAAACTTTTCGAAATTTATTGCATTGATAATTAAGTAATTGAACAGTGTCCTTTAATATACAGCACATTTATATGGTAGGAGCTTTTTTGTTTCATAGGTTTTTAATTCTTTGAAGAACCAACACAGTACAACTTTTCAGTAACCGTTTGGAAAATTCTTTAGTTCAATGTTTCGCAAAACAATGTGAAATAGAAATAAAATTAAAACCTAGGTAGTTGTTTACACTGAGAAATCTGAAACCTGTTTGGTTATCACTAAAGGTTGTGACAATATGCTTTTAAAATATTGTATCATAAGAGAATATAATGAACGAAACAAAATGGTATTGAATAGCTACTATATACCGCTGGTTTAGAATCATTCAATACTGTTTAATTCTCTCCGTCTATAATATTTTAGGGATCTATGACTATATTGTCACAACTCTAGTTATGACGAGTTCAAACCTACTGTGATATCATTTTAGAGCTCTCTACTATCCCTTCTCCAGATAATGTTGGTGTAGGTACTGTTCCAGTTGTCTTAATGTACTCTTCTGCTTCTTTCACAAGATTCCCATAGTTATAAAGATGAAGCGGATCTGAAAGAAATAGAATAACGTTAACACAATGTATTGGATGTTTCAATGATTGATAAGCTAGCTATATAAAGGATACGGTTAGCTACATTAAGAATACAGCTAGCTACATTAAGGATACAGCTAGCTATATTAAAGATAAAGCTAGCTATATTAAAGATACAGCTAGCTACATTTAGGATACAGCTAGCTACATTAAGTCTAAGATATAGCTATTTCATAAAAATCCATTTATGCAGAATATGGATCATTTTTCCAAGACTCTGAAAGACAAATCTGAGAACAAATTTAGAAATTTGAGAGTCTCTAGAGGGATATCATGAATTAATTCTCATATAAATGTAGCTCCATGTTTCAGAGGCTGGCAAACTGTAAGACAATTTTGAACCGAAATCATGCAAAATTCTGAGCCAAGCCAATTTTGACTCATTTATGAAGATTTCAAGCCAAAATTAACAAGGGAACATAGGAAGTAATTCAAAATTTGAAACAAATTAGATATACGAGTTTTGAATTTTTGAAATGTAAGCCAATTAATTGGCTTTGAATGATATACTCTGAAATTTGGATGTAGCTGAGGGAGATACAGAAAAATTGATGATTTCAGATAGCAAATCAGTTCAATTGTGCTGTTAGGTAGCTACTGAAAATCTGAGAAATCCTCTATCAGTTTATAACAAATTGAAATCTTTGAAACATTACGCAGAGTGCCAGAGTGGTAAAACTCTATAAGGATTGGGCAAATCTTACCTCTAGGACCAGATCCTTGAGAATAACGTTTCCATTTGGTACAACTTGTGTGAAAGAAATTTATGTTCCGATAATTGTCAAGTCTGAGAAGATGTACTAATTTGAAATAATTTTTCATTTGCAAATGAATTGTTAAAGAAGACATAATTGACAAACTTAAAACAGATACAAAATAATTATCTGAAAAAAATATCACTTCATTAGCAAATAGTATTATTATTAGCCAATTTATTATCATTACAATAAATTGTTTAAAAGAGAAATTTTGGAGAATTCTGGTCATTATGGAGACAGATTTGAAAATCTTTGGAGACAGATTGTCCTCAAAATAAAATCTTGGAGAGAGATTTGCCACTTTGCAAATTGGTGCTGAGGAGACCTTCTTTTCAGATTGGTCTACAACCACTCCGACCCCAGTCTGTATTTGGTTCACAAAATCACTCTGATTTTTTCAAAAAGCTGAGAAAATCCTCCAACAATAGGAACACTTTCCAATAATTTGAATGATCCATCAACATTTTCAAAATTTATCCACCAAAAATTAATGGTAACATAGGAATAAAATAATAAGTAGCTAAAAATCTACCAACTTTGACAGAATATCATTTTCAAATTTCATAAGGTCAATCATAACCAATTGTATGATATAATATGCCAAGGCAGTAGAATTTTGTCCCCAGGCGGGCTGAAAAAGTAGGACATAATGGTGTCATTTATAAAACAATTTTACTCATTAATGAATCTTTTTTAGTCTCCAAAATTTATACGAAAGTAATCATAACAGCATAAGCAATTGCCAATTGTAATTTGTATGATTTAATGTGCTCAGACGGTAAAATTTTATCATCAGACATTTCCTGGTGGCTCTGGGCGGTGCCGCTATGCTGAAAAAGTAGGACATAATGGTGTCACTTTTAGAAGATAAAACAATATTTACTCATTATCATCTCAAAATTTTGTAAGAAGGTCAATCATAACCCCAGTCTGCAGAATATGGAACATTTTTCCATGACTATCTGCGGGAGTTTTTGATTGAATTTTAGAAATTTGAGATCTCTGCGGGAGATCTTGAATTAATTCCTATGTTACCATTAATTTAGCTGCGGCCAGTCTGCAGAATATGGAACATTTTTCTAAGACTCACTGCGGGAGTTTTTGACTGAATTTTAGAAAATGGAGATCTCTGCGGGAGATCTTTAATTAATTCCTATGTTACCATTAATTTAGCTGCAGGAGATTTTTAATTGATTCCCATGTTACCATTAATTTAGCTGCGGGAGATTTTGTATCTGCTGCTGAGCCAATCTGCAGAATATGGGACATTTTTAACATTTTCTGTGCAAACATTTCTTAATTTCCTTCTATGTTCACATGTATTTTACCAGTCTGCAGAATGCGTCTCTTCTCCCGCAGAGACTTTTATTTGAGAGCTACTCTCTGACTCTCAGCAGCAGATTCAGAAACTCCCGCAGCTAAATTAATGGTAACATAGGAATTAATTCAAAATCTCCCGCAGCTAAATTAATGGTAACATAGGAATTAATTCAAGATCTCCCGCAGAGATCTCCAATTTCTAAAATTCAATCAAAAACTCTCGCAGAGAGTCTTGAAAAAATGTTCCATATTCTGCAGACTGGGTATTTTACTGAGAACAAAAGCCAAAATAGGGGATTTCTTGGAGAACAGTTTACCATTTCTTGCAGTCAGGCTATGTAACCATTAATTTTGCTGCGGGAGATTCTGAATCTGCTGCTGAGAGTCAGAGAGTAACTTTCTCTCAAAATAAAATCTCTGCGGGAGAAGAGACTCATTCTGCAGACTGGGTTACAAGTACCTATGGCCTAGTATGCTAGATGTAGCATTGTAGCTGGGTTTTTTCTTAACCATTTTATCTAAATTGACAGGTCCTATCACTAGTCCACCACAACAGCTGAGAGAAAAAACTAGGTATATCCAGACTAATTCCAGTAGGTAGGTACAATTATATTTTTCCATAATTCCAATAAGGTGCCAGAGATAATTTGATTACATTATACTAAAAGGTGGAAGAGCCGGCCAGCAGACGAAAATAAGGTAGCATGACACTAAGGCATGGCACTAACCACTAAAGAGTAAAGACAAGGTCACAAGATGCCTACAGCCAGGGTATAAGAACATAAACTGGTATAGTACTTAGTAGACGACACAAAACTATGACGTCACCACAACAACACTTTCCTTGTTTGTGACCGAGCGGCGAATAATTCCTCGTATTTGCATGTTAATATCGAGAAGTTCAAAGTAATTTTATAGGGGTTTCGTGCAAAAGAAAAGCGAAAATGGTGATTGAACCTCAAAGTTGAATATGCAGATATGATTCAGGTGTGTTTTTATTGTTCATTTCTTCAACTTATCTATGAAAAATAGGGTCTTGAAATATGTTACCTAGGAGCCTAAACTAGTGCTAGTTAACTGCTAAATTGTACTTCCTATGAATAACAAATAAGGAAAAAAATAACGGAAATACAATTTAACCAATGCCTAATTAGTAATTGATAAGAAAATAAATAAATTTGGAAGTGACTAAGTTTAAGTAGATTTTCCCATTTTACATAGTGTGGTCAGAGTCGCCATTTCCAGTCACCCGGTGGTCACGTCAAACTAGATTCGATCAGCTGATTACCATACCCTATGTAACTGTATCCAGCCTACAGCAGTCAATTTTAGTTTCAACGACAACATCCGAATTCGGGTGTCACAGATTCAGTTGGCCTCTAGATTCTTCATTTTGTAATGGCTGAAGCGTTGTGTTGGTTCAATTCAAATGAAAACTAAAAGTAACAGAATTTAACTAATTCTCACCCTCATTAGGGCAGAGGCTAAATTTGCCCTTCCGTTTTCTGATTTTCATTTTTTCCGTTTCTTTTTTCCGTTTTTTCCCCTATTTTTCGGTGTCCCCAAATTTCCACTTTTCTGATTTTTATATTTTTTCCTGATTTTTAAATTTTCGTAGTTTTCAGGATTTTTTGAGGTTTCCGAGTTTTTCAGTTTTCCGAATTTTTTCGGTTTTCCGAATTTTTGCTTTTTGAGATATTCGGTTTTTCATTTTTTTCTGTTTTCCGTTTTTGAGTTTTGGAAAATTTTAGTTATGGAAGTTTTTGAGTTGTTTAATCTAAAGTTTTGTTATTCTGACGATTTTCTTGTAGATATTGATTATCTAAGCGTGTACTAACAAACGAACTAACTAATGAAGGGAAGGAACTAACAAACGAAGACGTAGAATTATAATATGATTAATTATTGACTCGGAAAAAACAATTAAACATGTAGAGAGCTTCTACTGTACCTAAATTATTTAATTATACAGTTCCTACACAATATTTCAGTATTCAAAATTTTTATATCAACATTGAAAGTTTCAGTGTTCAATGGAAGTTGGAAACTAGCTTTCAATATTAAAGATATGAGTAGATTTCAGAATAACTTTTCTGTTGATCCAGTATAACAATTCTGCCTGAACACTGAAACTTCCAATGTTTTGATCAACACCAAATGTTATTGTTGCTTCAGTTCCCGTTTTCAAATCCAGATGGCCCTTTTTAAGACAGAAATTTGTAAGAGTGGTGTATCTTACTGTAGTAAAAACCCATATCTAAAATGGGTAATCTTTTAATCTTTATAAAATGAAACTAACTAGAGCGCTATCACACATTATGTTGACTAGAAAAAGAAAATAAAAAAATGTCACATTAATTTGTATACAAGCACTGGTGAACAATTGCACATGCCCTTGTGAACAATGGGACAGTTTCCCAAATTTTTGTATTGTTGAGGTTATAGTGAAATTTCCAGTTCGAATTATCTCTTTAAGTTGTCCCACACTTAGTTGGTTCATATAATATCAGTTTAATTACCTCTAGCTTCACCGATGACATGTCAAGAAAATGAAACTCATTGAACTTAAATCTTCGATCGCCTTACATCAATACTTCGTATCCATCTTTTTCAACCTTTGGCTTCGTAAATAACACCAACAGAATACGTTTTAGAAGTCGCATCAAATTCTACAAGAAAATAAACCTTCATTTCCAACGTTTTCCGTATGATCTCTTCGTCCACTTCTTCAGACGAATGTATCATTTAGATTGTGTTCTGCACCAGACCAAGAACAAGAGTTTTTAGGCCACCTGCAGATGCATTATGACGTGATTTTGAAAAACTTATCTTTTAAGTGGCAACGGCAAAAATCTCTTCTTTCTCTGGTGTATCCGTAGCAATCATGCTCCATTTTTTGTGAAATTTGTTTTCTATGCTGTGCTTTATGATGACCTCAGATTGCTAAAGCACTTGATCATGGTCGAAGGTCAGTCGCTTCAAGTGTCAGTTCTGTTTCTACAAAAAGCCTTGAAGCTACAGTTCACGTTATTGTATCAGAAATAGATATTTATTGATTCTAAAAGAATAACTAGACAGTTTTGTTGGTAGTTGGACACTGCCCAATTATTAAACAAACATGCTGTCCCAATGATCACCCTGACACCATTTTGAAAACATATGGGTATAGTGGCTCAACCACAAAAGTATAAAGGCAATCTTTTCGTAGGATCATATTTTACATTTTACAAATTAATAACAATTGAAAAATTTGATTTTCTCACATCTAAAACACGTTTTCGCTTTTACACAGGGCTTACTGCACCCCAACCGCTGAATGCAATGTGAGTGAATGCACTTTGGGTCTAATTTACCACTAAGATGTTGTTAAAAATTACTCTCAAATGAAAAGTTTATTCGATATATGTCCCTTTGTTCACAGTCTCTTCCCCCACTCACACACCTGTATACCACAAAAATAGCAACAAGCATGGATTGAGTTTACCAATTGGTTCATTTCAATAGCGTGAGAAATTAAAATCTGTTAAATGTAAATCTATTTGTTCATTTTTTTCGGGGCGAGAGGGATGGGTGAGGGAGAGACTGGGAGGAGCTAGAGATCAATTCACTTTATGTTCGTCTCCTTGTAATCTATAAAATATATACTTAGTATAGGTGATATAGTCATTGTTATTCGCCTTTATATATTATACCTATACATATTGGGTCGAACTAAATCCTATATAATGTAATAAAAAAAATATTTTAATTAAAGGTCCCCTCCAAGCAAATTTTTTTATTGTTTAAATAAACGAGGCTAATGTTTCTTATCATTTTGCTGCAAACCCCATATAATTTGATAGCATATTTTTATTTTATATGCTTTTAAAGATTTTCATAATCCAAACTACAAAACCTACTTTTCTTCCGACTTTCTAATTTTCAATCTGAAGAAGAAGAATGTACACCATTTGTTTTGATTGTCAACTAGGTATTTGGTTTAATAAATCTATTTATTACTCGTTTAAAGGTTTAAATTTTGATAAACTTATAATAGAAACGTTTATATACTTTTAGAAACAATTAATATCTTAAAAGAAAACCAAAAACGCATTGTTTGTTTAAAAATTTAAATTTGAAATCAAATCAAAGAGTGTAAAATCTTCTTTCTCAGCGTCAGGTTGGAGATTCGCTCGATTGTTGCTCACAGAGTGTTAAAAAACTTTAAAAGCAAATAATGAAATATATACTGAACCGAATTGTATGCGGTTTGCGGAATAATGATCGTGAACCTTAGTTCTATAATATTATGTAATAAATTCATTTTTTTCATGGAGCCTGGAGAGGACCTTTAAATATCCTTTTGCGTCAGCGATATGGCCTTTGATTTAGAAGCAGCTAGACGTTAAGCCTCTACCAAATTAATTAATAAATACCTAGTTTTAATTAGGTTGGTAATTAAGAAGAGCTTGCGTCAATACTAATTCCTATAATGCCACTCTAATACAAATATATCTTTAAAATTAAAATTAATTAATTATTTTATTAAATCTAAAAAAGTTACAAACTTGTTGATATTTAAATTATATTCAACAACCTAAATTAAAACATAATATGAAAATTTTAACCGTGGAGCTTATTGCTGAATGTTAATTACGATTGATTATTTTTCCGTTCCATGTAAAATAGAGCTTTTTCCCTCATGACAATATCTACCACAAAACGAACATGTCTTTGCAAGAACCAGACCAGATAGCGAAATTTCTACGGCTTGAAAATTCATTTCAACTAGTTGGTGTCTCACTTTCATTTTGTATGGGTGGTAATATGTTGACCATGTTTAATAATTCGATTGATTGAAAATTTTGAGATATTTAATCCATTTCTCCTAACAGAAACATTTATATTTTTTAAATGGAGTTGCTTAACAAAATTGATTTTGTCTTCAGATCGTACTGTCTTCTTGCAACCTGAACGACTTCTGTTAAAATTTAAACTTGTGCCTTCCTTTTTATACTTCAACGAATTTCTCCAGATTGTCAATATTTTATAGAAGGAATAGTTATATGAATACTCTTAAAACCAGGGAATATATATACTTATTTGAAGGGGTTGTTGTCTAATGAAGATATTTTAAGTGTGTGAACATGTTTCATTATCCGTTTCCTTACCATTTTCGCAAAGCCGTATTCGACACCCATCAATAAAATCGTTATTATCTTTACCAAATTGAAATAAAACTTTATGAAAAATATTACTGTTCGACAAACAAAGAGTTCAACAAACAAAATGATACGTGAAAGAATACTGTATCTTCAATAGTTGTTCAAATATCCGAATTTAAAGTTGGGTTAGCTTTTTTATCAGTCACCTTGTATAAAAATGATCTTAAATACAGTCCATTTTAATTTTTTAACACTAATACATTATTGATAAACTATAGACTATAGATTAGACCAAGATAATTTTGAAACAGTACTGGAAAAAACCTCGTATAAGACAAAAACACAATTTTTGTCACCTGACAGTTATTCTAGTTTAAATATTACAAGGAGTAATAATTACAATACTGTTTTAATTATAAATCTCTAATTTGAATGATGTATTATATTTATTTATGCTGTTTTTTAGGGTAAAACATAAGGCAGATCCGGTTTCAAATTTGATGGTAGAGTCTGTGCTAAAAAAAATGATTTGAAAAGTTATAGAAAACTAGATACAGTGAAGACTATTCTAATTTCATAAAATGATAATTTAATTGAAAAAAAATATTATATTCATTTTAATTCAAGCAAAAAAATTCATACTGTTTCTTAATTTGTTTCCCTTCAAAATTAGTATGTTAGTCACCATTAATTTGGCATTAAAGTTATCATAAACTTACGTTCCAAGTTTGTTTGGTCTAGTAAGAAACTCACTTCAGCAGTTTCCTACTAGACCAACATCGTTTTCTTTAAAAGTAAAGCGGTGACTTTAACATTTCGATAACTCTATGTGTTTATGATACCTTTAATGCCAAATTAATCGTGACTAACATGCCAATTTTGAAGGGAAACACATTTAGAAACAGTACGATTTTTTTTTTGTTTCAATTAAAATCAATAAAATATTTTTTTCAATTAAATTATCATTTTATGAAATTACATTAGTCTTCACTGTATCTAGTTTTCTGTAACTTTTCACATCAATTTTCTTAGCACAGACTCTACCATTAAATCTGAAACCGATTCTGCCTTGTGCTTTTTCCTAAAAACAGCATAAATAAATATAATACATCATTCAAATTAGAGATTTATCTTTAAAACGGGTCTAGGTCAATTGATCCCCGGTCATTTGATCCCCGGTCATATGATCCCCATACCATTTAATCCCCGGTCATTTGGTCCCCGGTCATTAGATTCCCAGTTATATTTTGTGTTTATACACCTACTATTCATATATTATATGTGAATATATAAATTATTTAGCGTATTTTTGAAATGTGCACCTTACAGTCGATAAAGTTTTTTAAAGAAACTATAAGTAATAAGGGTAAAAACAGCTAACAAGAAATTAATTTTTTTATTCAAATAAGTAACAATATATGCTTTCAAATTTACATTCCGGCAACAAAAAATATTCAATGGTGAAATCAAATGTACAGGCATACCCCACACTTATTATAACTAGCACACATGACTAATCAAATAAATCAGGAGCATCTCTCGTAATTATTTGTCCTGGAATAAAAACTATTTTAGGAGCAACCTTTGACAATTTTATCGGTAGTTTTCCGTTAAGCCTTTTTGCAGTAACAATTATGTACAATTATTATCATCAAGCAGGTGGGATAGATCAAAAATAATTTTATGGTAAATTAATGTACGTATACTATTTACCATAAAATGATTTTCAATCTATCCCACCCACATGATCATAATGTTTGTAATAGTTACGGAGAAAACAGCTTAATTGAAAGTTAGGTATATTCACTTAGCTTGCGAATGAACCAATCAATAGCTGGTTAATATTTCCTATCTATCACCTGCAATATGTTTTCTGACTAGTTGTAAATGTAAATTATTTGTAAATATAAATAATTAATATGTTGCAATAATAAGTTCTATAGCTGTTTGAATTATGTTATTTGTTTTCATTATATATAAAATTTATTATATAAATTGTAGATGTCAAATTGTTTCACAAGTTTTATTTATTATTTAAATAGTAAATGCCAATTTTTAAATAGAAATTCAGATTCTAGGTAAATTCCCCTGCGGAAAATTCCACCACGGAAAGTTCCACCAGGTAAGTTCCACCGCTGGTAAGTTCCACCACGGAATATTCCACCGCCGAAAAATTTCACCGCGGAAGATTCCACCGCATAATATTGGATATCATTTACAGAAGGTATAACATTTAATATTAATTCATTTAAGGAATAATGTGTTTTGTGGTAACCGAACAACATTTCATTAGTTAGAAATTTAAGAAATTATAAGAATATGTTATGTTAAGTCAAGAAATACGAGATAAGCTAAGGCGAAGATACGAAATAATAGACAGATCAAACGATCTTTTAAATATGAATCAATTAAATTTTTAATAAAATTTAAATCGTGTAAATTCAACTAAAAGTTCCATTGCCCCAGTGACGGAATTCAGACTCCGTTTGATTCTCCTTTAAACATATATATGTTGAAACTGAAATTAAGGATAATATTTGGTTTGTAAAATAAATTATATTTTATATATATTATCTATCACCCAAGTTTTAAATGTACCAAAATATTTATATTACAATTTAAATCAGCGACGATAATAGGTGGAATTAAAGAATAAATTTGACACGTACTGAAATAAAATGTTTATTTAGTATCGATATATTTTAATATAAAAAGAAAAATAGCAAAGTTGAAACTTTCTGTAACTGTTTAATAATCTCTTTTGAAACTTTTACAAAATAAAGTTTAAATATGATGTGTTTGAACTAAATTTTGAACATAGGTTTAGGCAGGTAAATTGCGATACATTAACTAGCTTCGATCTGAAACCACAGACACACGAATAAAAATCATAAATTCAAAACTCACATAAGAAATATACATTAAAAACATGCTTGTCATATTACTGCTTAATATTAACCTTTTCAATATTGAAACATAACAAAATTTATTTTTGTATCAAATATAAAAAAATCTGAACTTTAGTGTTTCTGTTGATAGATTCAAGAAGCTAAATTTATCAGTGTTGCCACAGGTTGGTGATCCAATACCAGCGTCATATAGTATGTCACTATTAACCAGTTAAATATTTAATGCCCATATGATCGATTATTAATTGTTTTATATTTAAAAGGAAGATTTATTCATTTATAATTATCAATTACCTAGTCCTAGACTTAGAAATACATTTGAAAATAAAGTGTTTATTTATACTGTTTATTTGTACATTTTTTTCAAAATGGTGGAATCTTCTGCGGTGGAATTTTCCACATCTTGCATTTAACGGCGGTGGAATCTTCCTGGTGGAACTTTCCGCGGGGGAACTTTCTGCGGTGGAATTTGGCCACGAAATAAAGATCGTAATATATATTGTTTGTTTATTGTAATCAAATGACCGGGGATCAAATGGTATGGGGATAAAATGACCGGGGATCTAATGACCGAGGATCAAATGACCGGGGATCAATTGACCGGCCACCCTTTAAAACAGTATTGTAATTATTACTCCTTGTAAAATTTAAACTAGAATAACTGTCAGGTGACAAAAAAAAACCCCTCTAGTACGAGGTTTTTTTTTTTCCAGTAAAGTTTTAAAAATTGTTTGGTCTACTAGGAGGTTTGTCTACTAGGAGGCTGGTCTACTACGAGGTTTTGCTGTGTAGGAAATAGGTAGTGATAATAAAGATAGTATTTAATCGAAAGTGATTGTTAAGAATAGTATAGGAAATAGGTGTAGTGATAGTAAATAATAATAGGAGCAAGTAAAGATGACGGACCTGGACCCGTTATCTTTACTTGGTTAAATTCGTATTATTTAAATAATAATTATTGGAATTGGAATGGTATTTTACAATCACATTTACCATATTTTTTATAAGGATTTAAGCAAGAACTTTTCTGATAAATGTTCTAAATTATCTGATCTAATTAAATAATCTAAAAATTTATAATTAGCACACTATTCCCGTAGGCATTGTTCTTAGTGACAGTTTTCCCGCGGGCAATGTTCTTAGTGACAGTTTTCCTAGAGACAATGTTCTTAGTGACAGTTTTCACGCAGGCAATGTTCTCAGTGACAGTTTTCCAGGAGACAATATTCTTAGTGATAGTTTTCCTAGAGACAATGTTTTTAGTGACAATTTTCCAGGAGACAATGTTCTTAGTGACAGTTTTCCAGGAGAAAATGTTCTTAGTGACAGTTTTCCTAGAGACAATGTTTTCAGGGACTGTTTTCCCAGAGACACTGTTCTCAGTTGCAGTGACAGTTTTCCAGGAGATAATCTTCTTAGTGGCAGTTTTCCCGGAGACAATGTTCTCAGTGACAGTTTTCCAGGAGACAATGTTCTTAGTGACAGTTTTCCAGGAGACAATGTTCTTAAGGACAGTTTTCCCGGATACAATGTTCTCAGTGACAGTTTTCCTAGAGACAATCTTCTTAGTGGCAGTTTTCCTAGAGATAATCTTCTTAGTGGCAGTTTTCTCATATAAGCAATCTTCCAGGAACTGTTTTCAACAATGTAAATTTAAAGATTCTCTTAAATATAATACATATGAATTGTATGTATTAAGTAATATTAAATATTAGGCAACCTGATCAATAGAGTTTCATGAACTAGAAGCTTATTTCTAATTATGTTTTTATTAACAAATATTCGAAGTCAACTCAGATCATTAGGAAGGTAATATCAGTTTTCTAATCATAAATTCTGACTTAAATTCTCAATATTTCACAAACATCGATTGAAGCTGTTTTCAAAATAAGTAGGGGAGAACTGGGAGCATTCGGACAGAGGGATGCTTCGAACAACTCGTTTAAACATTGTTTAAATTGTTGGAACTACCGCTTATTGTAACTGAATGTGTGTGACGTGTTACCCGTCAGCTATTTAAAAGATCCAATGCATAGAGGATAGCGTGGCGCCCACGAGGTGTAATTTACTATTTTCTTCATTATTGATGTAATTTTTCGTGATTCAATTGGATCGTGTGTGGACTATATGAATAGGAAACTGATTCTCAATCTTGAAGGTATGAATTATAATTTATATTGATATTTTATGTTATGTTTGGTGTGTTAAAAAAATAATACAAAAGAAATTAGAAAAAATGGTGATGTTTTTAATTTTGAAGTGTCATTTGAGATGGTTCGGACACTTCTGTTTAGGTTGGTTCGGCCGGTGTCCAAACCTTCCCTCTGTATCCGATTCAGTCCACCATTACAATTTATTGAAGTAATTCTTATATAATAATTCCACAGTGATTACCCATGGGCTATCTATATTTTGTTGGAGAAAATTTTCAATCAATACAATAATATTATTATGATAAAATTTCAAATATGCTGAATTATTACTGTGAATAACAAGTCATTATGGTTTATTTCAATTAAATTAGTAGATCCTAATTCAATCCTATCATTTAATTACCGAAATTTCCAATGTTTTACCCATTTTTATCGTGTCCGAATCATCCTCAAAGCTTGTCCGAAGTCTCCCTCTAGGAAGGAACATTCGGACACTTGAATTTCTCTTACATTTTGGCTTATAACTTTCGAAAGGAGGTTTAAACTGTAAAACAGTCCCAATACAAATTGAAGTAACATAATTCATCTACATACAGAAATCTTTAAATATTGAAACTCGAATTAGGTTACGAATTATTCAGTTTTTAACAAAAACTGTCCTAATGATCTCGGTTCTCCCCTATACCGGCAACTTTAAGTAATGCCGGCATTAATGAGACGTTTATAAGTCATTTGCCTGAATTGGGCCATAGAGTTGACCATACGTTGGAATTTCATTAGCCGAACACCAGAAACAAGCCGGTTATACATGGGCCGGTGAGCATCCGTGAGGCTGGCTATATCGAGACAGGCATGACAACGTTGGCCCAGAGTTTCGTTCGGAATTGGGCCAACGCAGGCTCGTATACAAAGGGGGGGGGGCAACTGGGGAATATGCCCCCCCTTGAGGTCTGAATTTTTTTTTAATAAATCTACGGGTTAATAGAAATATACGGATTAATCATCAGACTTGAAGAAGTGTACATTATTTGATTATTTTTAATCGCATTGACCATATTGAAGATTGTGTTCTATCAGACGCGTCATTTTTAAATTGCGAAATGAGAGAAATTAAATTATTTCAAGTCGTATTATGTAAAAGCCATTTTATTCATAGAGAGTGGACTTTTATCTCCCTATTAATATTATTATTGATCTTCAACCTTAAATAAGTTTCTGAATTTGAGAAGAAATGCATCGTCCTGTACTCTGTAGTTTACCAAAACACCTTCTTCTTCAACAGTATGCCGAAAATTCATGCTTCACTCCAAGATAAGTGGAAGGGCGGCTAAATCTTACCATCTGAAAAAGTTCACAAGAGTTCGTGGTCTATTCAATGAAACTGGTTCTATCCACAAGAAAAAGCAAATGAAAACCAAAAAGAACAGAAACAGTGATTCAGGAGGTGAAGAGTTTCTTTGAAGAAATCTCCAGTTGCTCTCTCAGAAAAGCTTTTCAGCGGAAATCATCCACACCAAAACCACGTGGTGGAGGAGAGTTTTTATCATTGAACTTCAGTTTGACCATTAACGAAAAGCACATAAATAGCGGTTTGTTTAGTGGATTATGCAGCAACAATTCAACATTTCCAATTGAATCGTTTGGACAGACGAGAAGTTCATTTGCCTCCATCAAAAACACATCGAAAAAATACAAATGAAAATCATAGAAATATATGGAAAATAAATACATAATAGGTATGATGCTAAGGTAATGATCTTCGTTGCAATTATCAATTGAATGGTTCCAATTGTTCAAGCATTCCTTAACGAATATGGCAACTTGTCATCAGTTAATGGTTTTCAAAACTCTAATTGTTCCAGCACATTATTTGACCCAGCCTGTGTGGAGACACTAATCACACTTTATTAAATTCTAATTTACTTTTATGTTCCAATATTCTCTTTCCTCCTAGAATGTTCTTGAACGATCTCTTATCCTTTTTTATGTTTAAACTATAGTAGGTATTTTTCGATATTTATTATTTTTTGTATAGTTACCTATTATATTTATGTTTTGTTTTAGAATAGTTTTATATTTATATTGTTCTTATCAATTATATAATATAATAATTTATTAGTATTACCGAAGTGAGCTGGGTGCCAAATGCACGAGGTTCCGCTCAGAGTATATAAAGCGGTATCCTATTTCAAGTCTTAAACTCATGTAATGGCGTATTCATTATATTTCGCTCTCCATACAAATCTGTGTAACTCTTAAAATACCAGCCTAAAATATTTCAATCAAAGTTCCCCTTGTTTGGTAAGTTTTATATAGCAATGGATTAGTTTTGTGTGTAATAAATCATATACAGGTTTAATTCACAATTTAGTAATATCCTGAATACTCTTATAATTACTTAAAATAACTTTTCAATATAAATTCAAATAATGTTTGGTGGATTAAATTAACATAGAATATTACTGCTATTTGTTATATTATGTCATTGATTCAGTTAGTCAGATTTGCAATAGTAAATTTATATTACAGGTTTTAGTTTGGGACTTCCCTACCATCTACCTACTTACTCGCAGTAGTCAGTACCTTCCAGGTGGAATAGGAAGTGACTACAAGCTCATACCAAATGAGAGACTAATATCTAATCCTTATATATAGCAATAAAAATTTCATTTATTTAGGCACATTTTCTTATATAGTTAGGCATTATTCCAATATTTGATTACTAAACAATTTGTGTGTTTCTTTAACCTTGGTTGATAAAATTTAAGCTATAAATTTAACTAAAGGTGATCAAGCCAAACAATTAAATCAATAAATAACTCAATCTAATCAAACAACCTTTAAATCAATCAAACTAAATCTCACTTTAAATAATAGTAAACTTCCTTAAAAATACTCACTTTACCTGCAACTTCTTCACTTTGGTGTATGCAAGACCACATTCGACAAATGCCGCTCTAGAATTTTCGAGGGAAAGTTTCAAGGTAGAGTGATTTAGCAGAAGAACGGAAATAAAATTTCTGATCTCAACTTATTGGTCTTTCACAACTGTGCTACTGCACAAACTCGAGTATATATGAAAAAAAAAACAGATTCCAACGAGTCTCTTATGCAATGTGTTCAAAGCTTCGCTCTAAGATATAACAAGAAGACTTTCAAGAAAGTATGCAAGAATTTTCTGCAACGTGCGTCGTTCTGTCTTCAGACTGACTGTAGTGAGTCATTTTCAACCGTGACCGGAAATTCCTCCGCAAGAATATTGGCCTTAAGGAATTTTCGCTGTTAGATATTTTTTTAACTCTCGACTTGAGAACCACAGACAAATTAAGAGATCACCACATTAATTGTTAGAATTGAGAGTCACAATAGCAAGACAATTGATAGCAAACAATAACAATTTCATACAAAGAAAAACAAAATTGGATGGACAATCAAAATTAAGTATTTCTTCTTTATTTTTTTGTTAAATCTAATTTTGACGATGTCATGAAAGTTTACCTGAAATCATATGTTGTCAAACTTGTTACCAAATGCAATTACACGATCAACAATTGTGTTATGTTTCATTGTCCATCAAATAAAATTGATATATTTTTTCATTATTACTATGTTTATCAATTTTTATATCGCTACTTGCAATTTGTGATGATAGCGTTAGGATTATGTTCTTCAACTACGTGGTCTTAACTCTTTGTATTAGGTAGTCTCGTATTCTTCATTTTCCTCTTCCATCCGTTAGTCCAGGCACCGGTGGCTGTGTCCCTTTTCGTCTGCATCCATGAGCATTATCACCGACGGTGATAGGTGATTTTGTACACGAATTCACTTTCCTTTCTGACTGCTTCTTCCACTCCTTTGTACTTAATATCCTTTTGACGTCAACGATATGGCCTTTGGTTCGAAGCAGACGTTAAACCCCTACAGAAATTATATTAAAATAAAACTGAAATCAGACTAAAGGCACTATTCATATATAAATAGTCTGCTTTCTCTTTTTATCAGTATCCTTTTAACGGGGGTTGAAGAAGGACCCTAGCAATTATTGTGGTGATCACTTTGTCTGGAGTTCTTAAGCCGAGAATTAAAAATTAATTGACGGCGAAAATTTCTGACGGCGAAATTTCCTACTGTGAATTTTCTTGCAGCGAAAATTGCTAATACTATTTTCAACAACTTTTGTAGGATCTCTGGAGATCATTGTGCCACAAATGATATAAGACTATAAATGTTTAATAATAATAATGAAAATTCTTTCTTTTCCTTCAAAGTGATGCATCTATAATGGCATTTGACTTATTTTAAGTGCTTCAAATTAGCAATTTAAAAATTACGTTATTTGATGGAACATAATGTATAATGAATAATATTGTTTTGATTATTTTTGCTGCAGCCAATGATTAAATATTATGATTAAGTTATTGACTATCACTCTATTAGACTTGAAATACAGCATATGGACTATACAGTATGGGCCACAAAAATGTTTCCGCTTTTTCAAATACTTATAAATCGTTAACCAATGGACGAAAAAACTGTATCTTGGTCTCTTTTTATCCGCCTCTTATTTTACTATTACCTGGTAAAAACAATTTTGAACTGATGGACATAGTTTAAGAACAGGTAAGCAAAAAGTGTGGGTGATTATTTTTGTCATTGCGCGAAGGTTATTCTTAGAGCTAACTCTGTGATTTTAGTATTTTACTTACTAAAAGGCAGTGATTAAAAGGGAAAAAAATATAATTGTAGACATTATAATACAAGGTGCTTAAACTTCTTCCTTTGAAACATCCGTGAGGTGGGACAACGTCGGGCCTTTGCTGGCCCAATACATACACGGAGACCTGCATGACAGCGTTGGCCCAGAGTTTCGTTCTTACTTGGGCCAACGTTAATTGTAATGTTTACTGGGTAAATGTTTAAATACCCAGACACTTGGTAGGCGGATAAAAAATATGGTGAACAATATAATTTAGAGAGGTCGTTGTAGAGATCTGTAGTCCGTTAGAACGAACAATTATGGTCGTCCTTTGTAGGGGGTGTACGTTCAAAGATCGTCCGTTGTAAAAGTTTTACCTGTATACAGTAAAGGCAAGCCTCGCTTTAAGTACAATTCACTTTAGTAAAAGTGGTACTTATTTCGAGTCATGTTTCGAAATAAGAACCGTTCGTAGACATAGAAAAAGGAGACTATTCTTTGTGATTATTTCACGGTAACTAAAAAAACATCAAAATTATAATCCAGATAAGGTTATTAGAAGCAATTGGTTCAGAAATTCAACATGTACTATTTTAGGGTTAGTTCCGTGTTATTGCACGATTCCATATTTTCGAACACGTGAAAATCTTTATATAATAATCATTATTTAACTTTTATTTCTATTGGTATACATGATACCAATTAGAATAGAAGTTAAATAATAATTATAATATTTTCTTTTCTGACGTGTCCGAAATTGTAGAACCAACCAATAACTTGGAACTTAGTACCCTACTACCAAAAACATTTCATAAAGCATAAAATTAATGTTTGGTAAATGTAGCACAATAATTATAGAAGTCTAAGAATCTATTAATTACTCACCTATACTGAGTGAGAGTTTTAAGCTATAGATGGATTTTAAAACATTTAATAAATGCACGACTTTAAAC
This sequence comes from Caprella mutica, assembly GCA_947561585.1. Lineage (NCBI taxonomy): Eukaryota > Metazoa > Arthropoda > Malacostraca > Amphipoda > Caprellidae > Caprella > Caprella mutica. The sequence continues at coordinate 166,752 of CANNZV010000337.1, read as the reverse complement.
TTTTTCATCACAGTCACACACAGTGAAAGACTGTATATTATTATTAATATGCTTATATACGTAGTACTCTAATAACTCTAAAACAAATTTTCTTTCTATAACTGATAGAAAATGAGATAGGTATATAATCGAGGAGTGACAATTATAAATTTCTTGTTACTTTTATTCGCTTTAGTTACCGTTTGGTAACTAAACTGAGTCGTGATTTGGTAACTAAAGCGGGGGATACCTGTATAGTGTATACATATATACGCAAGAATAGGAATTTAAATATAATGAAATATCAAATATAATATCAATAGCATTATTATCCGTTTTAATCTTTAGAGTAATTATGCATTCAATATGTTCTGAATAGTAACTGAAGTCATTTGAAATATATAAAACTAATAATAAAAGAATGGAATTAACTCTGAAGTCATAGATATTTAATTTATTGTACAAAAAGCGTTTTGTCCGCCGATGTCAAAAGAACCTAATTAGCGGAAAGTGTCTGTTATCTATATTAAAAACACAATTCTCACCACAGTCTCACTGTCTCACGAAGTGTGCCAAATCTGTCACCAGGATTTTATTTTGAGAACAATAGGTGCTTTCTGATGAACTAATTACTCTGTTGGAGTTTTACAGACTTCAAAAATTAATGGTAAATTGCTAAAAATTGTATAATCCGCAGCATTTAACAAATCGAGTTCATCTGTTAGCCTAAGCGGTTTTCCAGACTGAACTTTCTAAGCTTATTTCACCCCTCAAAAGTCGCCAGTATCCTGGCGACTTTGTCCATACTTTGAAACATGGCCATTAATAACAGGTAAACATAGAAATTAATTAGGAATTTGTCTCCAAGGGCAAGATCTTGGTCTTGCAATGATATTTTTTCCCTCAAAAAATGTCTACAAAGATCTTCGGCGATAATGATGGATGAGCACTGCTTTTCAGACTGGGCCCATCATAAAACATTGCCCATTGATCATTGCGCCATTGGTAACATTTACATGATTTTCATCATTGCATGCCAGTCTGCAAAGCATGCACAATCAGTCTCCAGATATCCAGTCTGCAGAATGTGTCTTCTCCCACAGAGATTTTAATTTGAGAGACAGTTACTCTCTGACTCTCAGTTGCAGATTCAGAATCTCCCGTGACCTGCAGCGCGGCAGCTGAATTAATGGTAACATAGGAATTAATTCAAAATCATTCTCCCGCAGCTGAATTAATGGTAACCCAAGTAAAATAGTATGTCTCATAAACTCACCATTTGCCTCTCCAGCTCTCTCCAAAATTCAACAAATTCTCTCCAAAATGATGAAATTTTCATAAATTCTCTCCAAAATAACATTGTAGCATAGGAGAAAAATAGATAAAACTCGCCATTTGCAATTGAAGGGCTCAAAATAACTGTCACAAACTCGCCATTAAAATGGCGAGTTTGGACATGCTTTATTACTTGGATGGTAACATAGGAATTAATTCAAAATCATTCTCCCACAGCTGAATTAATGGTAACATAGGAATTAATTCAAAATCATTCTCCCGCAGCTGAATTAATGGTAACATAGGAATTAATTCAAGATCTCCCGCAGAGATCTCCAATTTTTAAGGTTCAATCAAAAACTCCCGCAGAGAGTCTTGAAAAAATGTTCCATATTATGCAGACTGGCCAGATATTTAATTTTTGGGGCTATTTGTAGATCTGTATGCACTCCAAGTAATAAAGCATGTCCAAACTAGCCATTTTAATGGCGATTTTGTGACAGTTATTTTGAGCTCTTCAATTGCTGCTGAATTGCAAATGGCGAGTTTTATCTATTTTTCTCCTATGCTACAATGTTATTTTGGAGAAAATTAATGATAATTTGATCATTTTGGAGAGAAATTGTTGAATTTTGGAGAGAGCTGGAGAGACAAATGGTGAGTTTATGATACATACTATTTTACTTGGTATGCATTATGTTCTTTTATGCAGAATATGGGACATTTTTAACATTTTCTGTGTGAACAATCCTTAATTTCCTCCTTTATTTAAATTTACATGTAATAGGTATATTAATTTATTGTATTTTACTGAGAATAGAAGCCAAAATTAAAATAGAGGATTTCTTGGAGAACAGTTTACCAGTTCCTGCCCAAGTAAAATAGTATGTCTCTTAAACTCATTATTTGTCTCTCCAGCTCTCTCCAAAATAAGCAAAATTCAACAATTTCTCTCCAAAATGATCAAATTATCATTAATTCTCTCCAAAATAACATTGTAGCATAGGAGAATAATAGATTAAACTCGCCATTTGCAATTGAAGAGCTCAAAATAACTGTCACAAACTCGCCATTAAAATGGCGAGTTTGAACATGCTTTATTACTTGGGAATCTTTTCTCTTTGAAAATAATATTCTAATTTGAATAATTTCTAGGCTAACAAAGTTGGTGGATTTTTAGCTATTCATTCTTATTTTACCGTTAATTTTTGATGGCTAAATCCTAAATTGGGAAAATGCTAGTGGATCAGCCAAATTGTTTGTGGATTTTTTCAGCTTTTTGAAAAAGATGGTCAGTCAGTGAAATTTCAGTCTGCAGAATATGGGGGATATTTGGAATATTTTCTCTGAACAATTTTGTATTAATCCCTATATTTACATTAATTTTGCTACAAACAGACCACTCTGGAAAATACCATCGGCTAACAAATGAATTTTTGAGGCTAAATGCTGCGTATTATACAGTTCCCATTAATTTATTAGTGTATTTTAAGGTTTGCTAAACTCCAACAGAGTAAGTAATCCATCAGAAAAGACCACTTTTCTCAGAGTGGTAAACTGAATAAGAGTCAAGAGATCTCTATGAACACTTTACCAGTTTCTGCAGACAGGCCAGTCTGCAGAATATGGGACACTTTTAACATTTTCTGTGCAAATAATCCTTAATTTCCTCCTATATTTATATATATTTTACTGAGAACAGAAGCCAAAATATAGGATTTATTGGAGAACAGTTTACCAGTTCGGCAGTTCCTGCAGTCTGAGTCTAGCAGACAGGTTTCCTAAGTTCCTAGTGAAGATTTTACACTTGAAAACATCCTTATGCTTCATGTCAGATGCATGTCTATCTCTTGAAACTGTTTTACGAGTGATTTACTTATTTACAGGTTTTTCAACTTATTTCACCCTTCAAAAGTCGCCAATATACTGGCAACTTTGTCCATACTATGAGACATGGTCGGCAACTGTTGTGGTCTTGAAATTAATCTGAATTATTTGGCGACAGTTTCCTTTTCTTAATTAATTCTCAGCCTAAAAAGTACAACAGGATTTGAGGATTAATCCTGCTTCCAAGCTCTACTTAATTTCTATCCAGTCTGCAGAATATGAGAGATATTTGGGATATTTTCTCCGAACTATTTTGAATTAATTCCTATATTTACATTAATTTTGCTACAAACAGAATAAGAGATCTCTATGAACACTTTACCAGTTTCTGCAGACTGGATTTTTTTGTTCCCATCATCCCGTGTTATTTGCTGCCCCAAATCCTAATTTCCGTAAAAAAAAACCTGTGTCTGTCACCTGTGGAGACATTCTTTTCAGACTGGATTAATTCCTATTTTTACATGTAATTATTATTTATTGGAGAGAATTTTGAGATTTCTTGGCCATTTTGGAGAGAAATCTCTAAATCTTTGAAGACATATTGCCCCAAAAATTAAATATCTGGAGACTGATTGGTAAAGTTTCTAAAGTAAAGTGTTCTTGAAAAAAATCCTTTGGCTTTGCCACTTTATTATGCTGTCATTTATGCCTTCTGTGTTCATTTTTCAGTAATTCACAATCGCATGTAAATACAGGATGAAATTCAGTATTGTTTGCACTTTAAAACAGAAAATATTAATGTTATCTAATCTAACACAACTAACTTTAAGCAACTTTTCTGAAGAAGAGTCTAGATCTTTCTGAACCAAATGTATTCTAAAATGTTTCAAATCAAATTCAAAAGCGCTGCAATACTGTTAGTGTTATAATATAAATAAATTTTTTTCAGGCATCATTAAAGTTTGCTATTACTTGTGTTCCATACTTGTATCAAAATGTCTTTGGAACAGACAGCATGTGAAGGTGAGTGACAGCTGTAGATCAAACTAAATATCTGTAACCTCGACCTTGTATACCTAGCTAAAAAAATTTAGTAACCTATTAGGGTAACCCACCATCCACTGCAGTATATTTCACTGTCAGATTGCAACAGTTTGGGCAAGTTATTGAATTGTTTCACATTTTTTAACTTATAAGAAAAAATTATATAATAATTATTCTAGTTTTTTTCAATTATAAGTAGCTACTACTGACTACTGCACTATGTATTATTTCTTATGATCGAAATTCTGTAGCTACCTGTCTGACAAACTCAAAAGTGTGAACCTGGTATCAAAGGGTTGACAAGCAATGGCTAATATAATAACCTACAGATTTTATTCAAATCTATCAATTCAAGTGCTCCCAGGGGCTCTATCCTGAAGCTGTCTGTGGTGAATGGAAGAGAAGGGATGTGCCATCCCTTGGACCCCCAACTGCTTCAAGTTGAACCTTTTTTTATCTTCATCCAGTGGTCCTGAAAACATTTGGATATTTGGGAAAATAAAACACTTTTCTTTTTAACTAATTTGACTAATTTCAATCAGATGAGAGCCCTGAATAAATTTGCTATTAATTCCTACAAATAATACACTTTTTTAAGTTAGATTAGCTACCTTAGCTTTGATTAATAATATCATTTTTTCTTCAGATTTGAAGGCCTTTGAAAGAAGACTGACTGAGGTTATAGTTCGGCTACAGCCAGCTACTCTCAGATGGAGATGTTAGTAATAGCTACTTTCTAAACATTTCATTGATTAATGCGCTGCAACTTTAAAATGTTAATAAACAATATTGAACAATTTGATTTTAAGTATCTAGTTACCAATAATAATTTAGGAGATACAAATATTTGAAAAGTAAAAACCAATCAAATAACTGGTTTGTAGTTTTAATAACGATAACAACAATGATTGACGGGTCACAGTAATTGTTATTCACATCAATGCATCTTTCTTTTTCAGTGCTACTGACTCTGGTCTCCGTCTGTACGTGCTGTGGTGCGTGGTTCTGGCTCTCTGATCCTTTGACACCTAATGTCCCTTTCCTCCACTCACTACTGCACCACTACTTCTTCACACTGGCTATACTATCACTGAGTAAGTTATACTGTCAGTGAGTAAGTTATACGGTCACTGAGTAGGTAGTTATATAAACTATCACTGAGCAAGTTATACTGTCACTGAGTAAGTTATACGGTCACTGAGTAAGCTATACGGTCACTGAGTAGGTAGTTATATATACTATCACTGAGTAAGTTATACTGTCACTGAGTAAGTTATACTGTCACTGAGTAAGTTATACGGTCACTGAGTAGGTAGTTATATTTTGTAGTAGCCAATGTCATTGTAGGATAACTAACTCATTACACTGGGCAGCAGCCAAAAAATCGTCAGGGGGTTTTTCAACTGATATAGACTAATTTTGGTGTTCTGTGTCTAAATATCACAATCATTTTATTCGTATCAGGTTAACTTTTTAAGATAGCTACAATAGGCATACTTAGCTATATGCTAATATCAGGGGATTTGAGTTGAATTGTATTTTTCTTGAAGAATATATCGAATTAAAATATTAACTTATTTCTCTAATGTAGCTGCATGCCTGTATTTGTTGAAATACACGCATTTGTTTTGATTGTATTCTTTTTTAACGCAAAGTCAATTTTTTTTATTTTCTGTAGCAAAAAATTCTGACCTGATTGAGCAAAACCAAGGAGCATCAAAATTAGTCTAATTCAGCTGGAAAACCCTGGATGATTTTCAAAAATATTTTTTTGTTGCCCAGTGTCATTGGACTGTAGCTACCACATTTTCGATCACATAAGAAAAAATATCAAATTTTATTATTTTGACTTGTATCAATGATACCTGGTATTCACGATAACTGCAGGTATCATGGATACCAATTGAAATAACAGGTTATATTTTGTATTTTTATTATTTGATCGTAGATAGGGGACTGTCCAATAGCTGGTAACTTACCCCAATTTAAAATTGGTGAGAATGAATTCTCCATTTACTTGTTAAAGTTTATTGAATATTACAAAGGGAGGTTAGAATTTACTTCATGCAATCATTCTAATTTATATGATGACGTCTCCTTACTCATGGGTGTTTACATGAGTATGGAACCAATCTGACCTTTAGAAATTACAGATAGACCTGTGTTAACACCCACTATCCAAGTACTGCGTGCTTAATTAGGTGTCCGAGTTATTTTATGTTATTCTATTCACAAATTGGTGTCAAACTACCGACTTATAATTATTTTCAAAAGCTGATATGTCATGTTTCTTTCATTAAGTATCTTTATTTATTGTGAGTTGGTAAAACTAATTCTAGAGGTCGTGAGAAGAACATTCTATGTTACTGTAATGACTGCATTAATGAATCTTATTTATATGTTTATAGCTGTAGATTGTAGAATTGTTGAGATTTATATTGGCCTGTTTTTTAATGTAGGTACCTAAGATTATTTCTCAATAAAGATTATTGTTTTGAGTTTAAAAAAAAATTGAAATCTTGTGGTTTACCTGATTTACTTTTGTTGCAGTTCAGGAACATCTCTCTGCTGTTATTAAGATATTAAATCATTTTAAATGTAGACTAGATGCAGATTTGGGTAGTAAAGTTTCAGCTGATGCTCAAAAAAAAAGACTTTGATTTCAAGTTACAGATGCTTTTAATCATAATTAATTATAATCAAGATTTTGTAGCTACTTCACAGTCCTTTGTATTTATTGAGTTTTTGATATCAGCTATATGGCTATTGATGACATTTTAATTGGATCTTTCCCATTTGACGACACCCACCAGTTTTAATTTAAATTAATTTTTTTATATGTATTTTTGTCCATAGAATCCGAAAATCATAACCGTTTTTTTGTAGAAACTAATAGTTTTTGAGATATGAGGTCTTAAAGTTATTTATTTCCCATATATTACTGAAGGATTGAGAACTTTGAAAAAACTCGTGTTTTCATTTGAATTACTCAAACATTATAGATTCATTACATGAAACAGTAATGTAGTTTGTTGTATCCGCTAGTTTGTTGTACTACACACTCCATGATTGATTAATGACCTGGCAGGGGGGCTCGGGGGGCGGAACGTCCCCCGAGATACATATATAGAATATATTTCCAGTTTCCATGATATTTTCAATTTATTACTTCAATGCTGATATATGTGTAATGGGGGGTGTGCCCATACCCCCCTGCCAGGTCGTTAGGCAATCATGAAGTGTGCAGTACAACAACAAACTAGCGGATACAACAAACTACATTACGGTTATCTTTTACCAAAATTGGCCAAAAAGCGTGAAAACACGAGTTTTTTCAAAGTTCCCAATCCTTCAGTAGCTAATACATAGGAAATAAATAACTTTAAACCCTCATATCTCAAAAACTATTAGTTTGTACAAAAAACTGTTTTGATTTTCGGATTCTATGGACAAAAATACACATAAAAAAAAATTGAATTAGATTTGGTGGGGGTCGTCAAATGGGAAAGATCCGTCAAATTTGATTGACATTTTTAAATTGAAAATAAAATTATTGACAAATTTTTAAAATTTATATTGATGAAATTTAAAATTGACAAAATTGAGATTTCGTTAATTCAGTTAATTTCCTACTTAATTCTCTTTGACTAACTCCATTTTATTCACAGTCGGTCTTTTCTTCTTTGGAGTTCACCGTAAAGTTATCGCCCCATCCATCATAGCGTCAAGAACTCGGTCAGTGCTGAAAGACTTCAACATGAGCTGTGATGACACGGGGAAACTGATACTAAAACCACGACCTACCTAGTAACTAGGTAGTTAACTATGGATGATGAACACGCTAACCTAGTTACTATGATACACTAGGGTAAGCTCTGAGTTATCATGCAGTCCCACATATACGACCATATAGAAACTACATAATTGTATTTTAACTAGTTAAAATAATGAGGTAAATAATTTTTTATATTATGATCGTACATTAGGAACTTTCCAATAACTCAGAATTTACCCTAGTAAATCATCATCCTCTTGTTTTCTCCCATCGTTTTATTTAAAGACTACTCCAAGTGTAGATATTTTTCTAGTCTATTATAATGTAAAAAGTGTATAAAATGTGTAAATATAATCACCATAACTAATTATTATGAGATAAAATTCCTTAATAAATATTTGAGACTAGATCATAAAACTACAAAATGATAAATTTTAATGTCTTATAAAAAAAACCTAATAAGCTGTTAATTTATCTAAATAAACTTTTAAAGTTGGATTTAAGGAATTATAAAAATAATAAAGATTCTTCATTTCGAAATCTATTCAGTTAATATATATAATATTTCTATTATGATAAAGTAATTACCAAATAGCTATGAAATATTCTCTGATAGAAGTGAACAGTAATGTAAATTTCACGTTATAAATGGGCATTATATTTCTATATTCCTTTGTAAATTGCTAATAAAATTAAATGTACATTTTATTTCATTGACTATCCTCGTTTGTGCAAAACGTTTCACATATAAATATTTTACTTTAGGTTCCTTTATTAATAATAGTCATTTTGAATTTCTATTCTGACCCCCATTCTCCATGCAGCTATCATCTCCCAATTGTTTAACTTTTTTTAATTGGTAGCGATCTGTGTTGATCTGCCACCATTCAATTTAAAGTAGAATAACTATTATATTTCAACTGCTTTATGACTAATTTAACCAACAGAACCTTCCTAAATCTGAGGTCTGAAGGGAAAAAAAGTCCAAGAAGCAGTTATTGAGAAAATCGCTTCAAAATTGCAGATGCGATCAGTAAATCGCTGTAAAATACTGACTAATAGATTCACTCTACACACTTACTCCTTCGCCAGCATAATAGGCCATTCTAGCAACCTTTTAGCATTCCTAACTCATTTTGGCCATTTATAGACTTACATCCTTGCTTAACATTTATTAACCTTTACACTGTCTCAACCTATAGTCCCAGATGCATTTACCATATGCAAGTCTCTTAGGCAATTTATTTATTCTAATTGAGATGAGGCTGAGCCACATTTTGTTCTGGAGAAGCGTCTAAAGTTTGAGATGGATTTTTGTAGATTTATTGAGATATAACGGACAATTAATGTACTTTTACCTCTCTTTGCATTAAATACTGATGGAACAATGAAAATACTCAGAATTATATTTTTGTTACAAGGATTACTTCTAGATGAAAACTTCATTTTAAAAGTTTTGTGGCTTAGACTCTTCCTCCACTGAACGAGTCATATAGTCTAATAACATTTGGTAGTTTAATAATTTGACGATTCATTACTTTTATTAATTAGGTAACTCGACTAATTTATTATTAGAATAGCATTAGCTACACTAGTTTTTGTGGAACGTTAAAATTTACATCTGCTTGAAACTAGTCCACCACCTCTGCAATTTGTCAATTGCTTGAAGGTCCTCTTCAGGCTCCGGGAAAAATGAGTTTACTTCATACTATTATAGAACTAAGGTCTACGATCATTATTCTGCAAACCGCATACAATTCAGTTCAGTATTTATTTTATTATTTGCTTGGAATACTCTTGTGTGCAACAATTGTACGAAGCTGTAGAAGATTCTACACTCTTTGTTTTGATTTCAAATTTGAAATTTATTAACAAACAATGCGATTATGGCCTTTCTTTAAGATTTTAATTATTTCCTAAAATATAAAAACGTTTCTATAACAAGTTTATCCACTTCCATACCTTTACGCGAATATTAAATGAATTTAGTATACCTAATACCTAGTTTACATTCAAAACAAACGGTGTACATTCTTTTTCTTCAGACTGAGAATTAGCAAGTCTAAAGTAAAATGACTATTGTAGTGTTTTGATTATAAAAATCTTTAAAAGCATATGAAATTAAGAATATACTATCAAATTTCATGAGGTTTGCAGGAAGAAGATAAGAAACATTAGCCTCATTGATTGATGCCATTAAAAAAATTGCTTGGAAGGGACCTTTAAAGGTCCCCTCAACTGTAAATGTTTTATTTCTCTATTCATTAGAACTAAGGTTATTGGTTATAAAACTACAAACCATTTCAATTTGGTTCAATGTTTTTATTATAATTTATTTCCAATCTTCTTCAACCCTCTGAATTTCAAGCAAAGAAAAAGTCCAATTATCCAATAGGCTAACTAGATCGGACAAATTCAAAACAATAACAAAGCTGATTCCAAGACAATGAATCCATATAAAGAATCCAAGTGCCTAATTAAGTATTTCTTGCAAATATCATAAAATTTCCCAATCTAGAGAACTGTTAATTTGAATAGGTATATACGAGAGATGCCTACTAAGTATTCATACTTATTCTTCTAATGAATCTTAGAAAGAGTGAAAGTTGAATATTTCTTATATAATCAATTCTGAACAGAATACTTGATAGATTTCTTTTCTGTTTACTGTTATATAACCTTAGCTTTAGAAATTTAAAGCAATTCCAGAATCTTTTTTAATTTAGAGTGGAGAGGACCTTTAAAGTCAATTTGGTTTATGACGGATGTTAGCACCTACTTTTCGAGTTACTGCAATGTTTCTAAAGGATGGAATAACAAACACTATATTTATTCATTGGTGTACAATTTTCTTCCGAAAGAATCTTTTCAATAATATATTGTGCAATTTGTGCTAGAATACAAATAATGTCTTCCATATCCTACCTAGTTTACAAAGCTATAATCATCACAGTTGATAATGTTTCTACTACATCATAAACACTAAATGCATCAATTTCATTCAAGTATAATCACAACAGTTTCAACAGTAAAAAAAGAATTCTAAATTCAACAAAGAGTAATACAATAAACAACATTCATTAAAATACGACAACCTGTTAAAGTATTATATAAAATTTGTACATGGGCTCTCTAGTTTATTGTCTAGTCAGTTTATAGTTATTCTACTTCATTTTGCATATAACATACGGTATACCATATCCCCATTGATTATCTGGCCAAAAGACAATAGTAGGTTCACAATTTGGCTGGTCGTAATGTGCTCTCCAATATCCAAAGACTGTGAGTGCTAGGTAACTAGCCACAGCCATATTAATGTGCCAAATACTGTGTAGGCCTGGTAACCACAAGAATTTCACGCTCTCACACATCCACTTATCTATGAACCAAATAAGAATACTGAAGAGGGATAAGTAAAGAGTTGTAACGCCTAGCCTTTGAGTAGCTTCTAATTTATGCTCGTAAAGCTGACGCCATAGCATTCGAAAACAAGGTACGCTAACTATGAACAAGCCGTACGCGTTCAAAGCGGGGTAAATAAACCAGAAAAGCGTGAGAAGGGATGCGATGACTGCTGAAATTATCTGCCCATTGATCCCTATGAAAAACTGTGGTCTGAAATGATTAGGTGTAAGGCAACTGTAGGACCCACACAGAATCCACACGATACAAACCTCATCTAACATCTGTCCGAAAAGAGAAAGAGTCGCGTGAAAGTAGGCACTCGCTAGACCAACCACCATCAGCAGGATGAAAAGGATACTGATGTCCTTGGTGACGATGGTGCTGTAGGACTTCCATAGTGATCTGTTGAAGCAAATGCCAGGGATGATAAGGAAGCCGGCGTTGGAGAAGGTGTTGGTGAACTCCGCAATGTAGTTAGTCACGGCGTAGTTATCTTCACACCAGTCTACCGGTGAAGATTCTAAAGCTAACCATTTCGAGTGGAAGTCAGCCTGCCAAAAAAAAATGATAAAGTTAATTATACAGTAAAACTCTTGAGTTATGAAGTACTCGAGTAATGGAGATCTGAATTATGAAATGCACTTGAGTTATGAAGTAGTTTTTAATGTTTACATTATAGAAAATGATAAGAGTCAAGAATTTCGTCATAGTTATCGTTCATAGATATGAAGTGGCTCTAAGTTATGAAGTAACCAATACTTCATATCTTAGGAGTTGCACTGTAATTTAAAAATGCTGTAAATACTAAATACTTTTATATTAATACTAATCCTTCCTCCGAGTGTTTAATGATATGCCATACAATATATGGAAATAATAAAGATTATACACAGGAGTCACGTAAAGTTCAAGCTACAGTATAAATCATGAAACTTATATCAAATTAGGTTCCTGGTTTTGTGCTGATTTCAGTTTCTGGTTACCTAAAATTTACATCAGTATTAATTTCCAATAAATAATTCTCACTCCTTGTCCTTGATAAATAGTTAATAGGGTTGTGACAATATACTTTCGAAATCATGGATCCCGAAAATATTATAGACAGAGAGAATTAAACACTATTGAATCGTTCTAAACCAGCGGTATATAGTATTCGATGCCATTTCATTTTGTTTCGTCTATGATATTCTTAGGATCTATGATTTTAAAAGCATATTGTCACGTCCTTAGTACTAGCACTAGGGCTGGGACAATATGCTCTTAAAATCATAGATACCGAAAATATTATAGACGGAGAGACTTAAACACTATTGAATCGTTCTAAACCAGCGGTATATAGTATTCGATGCCATTTCATTTTGTTTCGTCAATGATTTTAATAGCATATTGTCACGACTTTAGTTACCACTTACCGGGATTTTCATTTCTGAGTCAATTTCTTTTCACCAGCATGTTAATTTTTAGCTACCTATTGAAACTATTTACCGTATTGTGTTACATAGCGATAGAGAATCTGAAACAGATGCATTGTTAAAAAATAAATAATATTCCACTAGGGATGAACTCTTACGGTGAAGAACATTCATACAATATCTCTTTACAGTCAATACAAATAATATTCCACTAGGGATGAACTCTTACGGTGAAGAACATTCATACAATATCTATTTACAGTCAATACAAATAATATTCCACTAGGGATGAACTCTTACGGTGAAGAACATTCATACAATATCTATTTACAGTCAATACAAATAATATTCCACTAGGGATGAACTCTTACGGTGAAGAACATTCATACAATATCTATTTACAGTCAATACAAATAATAATCCACTAGGGATGAACTCTTACGGTGAAGAACATTCATACAATATCTATTTACAGTCAATACAAATAATATTCCACTAGGGATGAACTCTTACGGTGAAGAACATTCATACAATATCTATTTACAGTCAATACAAATAATATTCCACTAGGGATGAACTCTTACGGTGAAGAACATTCATACAATATCTATTTACAGTCAATACAAATAATATTCCACTAGGGATGAACTCTTACGGTGAAGAACATTCATACAATATCTATTTACAGTCAATACAAATAATATTTCACTAGGGATGAACTCTTACGGTGAAGAACATTCATACAATATCTATTTACAGTCAATACAAATAATATTCCACTAGGGATGAACTCTTACGGTGAAGAACATTCATACAATATCTATTTACAGTCAATACAAATAATATTCCACTAGGGATGAACTCTTACGGTGAAGAACATTCATACAATATCTATTTACAGTCAATACAAATAATATTCCACTAGGGATGAACTCTTACGGTGAAGAACATTCATACAATATCTATTTACAGTCAATACAAATAATATTCCACTAGGGATGAACTCTTACGGTGAAGAACATTCATACAATATCTATTTACAGTCAATACAAATAATATTCCACTAGGGATGAACTCTTACGGTGAAGAACATTCATACAATATCTATTTACAGTCAATACAAATAATATTCCACTAGGGATGAACTCTTACGGTGAAGAACATTCATACAATATCTATTTACAGTCAATACAAATAATATTCCACTAGGGATGAACTCTTACGGTGAAGAACATTCATACAATATCTATTTACAGTCAATACAAATAATATTCCACTAGGGATGAACTCTTACGGTGAAGAACATTCATACAATATCTATTTACAGTCAATACAAATAATATTCCACTAGGGATGAACTCTTACGGTGAAGAACATTCATACAATATCTATTTACAGTCAATACAAATAATATTCCACTAGGGATGAACTCTTACGGTGAAGAACATTCATACAATATCTATTTACAGTCAATACAAATAATATTCCACTAGGTATGAACTCTTACGGTGAAGAACATTCATACAATATCTATTTACAGTAGTATCTTTTTTATGTGAAATTAGAAAACTGCAGAGAAATGATCACACTTTTCGTTGCCTAATTCTAGATTTCAGTCTCAACTCTCTAAATAAATGAAAACTTAGTTATTTTAGGTCTTACAATATAAGTGACAATCACATTTCACCAGCGGGTATGTGGCACAATAGAAAATATTACATACCAATAATTTACTGCATCATGAAAAACTAGCTACAGATATGTATGGTGAGTTTTTACGAACATTTTTTGCTTATTAGATAACGGAGAGATGGTAAAGTGCATTAAAATTATAGATGGTGCGAACGTACTTTATAAAAAAATTATTATATTGTTATATCTATACAGTTTGTGTGTCATCTGTCACCGTCTGTATGTGTCATCAGTCACTGTGAGTCTGTGTCATCAGTCACTGTGAGTCTGTGTCATCAGTCACTGTCTGTCTGTGTCATCAGTCACTGTCTGTATGTGTCATCAGTCACTGTCTGTCTGTGTCATCAGTCACTGTCTGTCTGTGTCATCAGTCACTGTCTGTATGTATCATCAGTCACTGTCTGTATGTGTCATCAGTCACTGTCTGTATGTGTCATCAGTCACTGTCTGTCTGTGTCATCAGTCACTGTCTGTCTGTGTCATCAGTCACTGTGAGTCTGTGTCATCAGTCACCGTCTGTCTGTCTGTGTCATCAGTCTCTGTATGTCTGTGTCATCAGTCACCGTCTGTCTGTCTGTGTCATCAGTCACCGTCTGTCTGTTTGTGTCATCAGTCACCGTCTGTCTGTCTGTGTCATCAGTCACCGTCTGTCTGTTTGTGTCATCAGTCACCGTCTGTCTGTCTGTGTCATCAGACATCAGTCACCGTCTGTCTGTCTCATCAGTCACTGTCTGTCTGTCTGTCTCATCAGTCACTTCTTTTTAAAATTAATTCATTAGGAAGAATTTTTCTCATCAATACACTCTAGAGTCTAGACTATAACAAATAATCGTTTCTAGAGAAGTTTATTCCTTGTTTAATTTAACGGTTAAATTATCTAACTACAGGAATAACCAATACAATGAATATTATAACTGCCGCTATAAATCTCTTTGTTGAAATAACTAACCGTGAAAAGTATGTAAATAGATAATAGGAACGGCCTAGACTGTCTTTGTGTCTCACGTGAATGATCTAATCATTATTTACGACGTCTTACTTTAGTTAGTTACCTACTTCTAATATTCTGATCGATACAACGACCATAGGTACGTAAATAAGAATCATAGAGTTAAAAGGACCCTCACGTGAACCTGTAGGATACGCCTACTAAAACCATAACAATTCTGTTAAATTGGTAGATATTAGTGCTATCGCTCTGCGATAACGTTATAGTGTTGCCTAGTACATGTGTACGTAATTGTAAGTTACACCACATAAAAATAATATGGGAATGTTATTTCATTTCAACATCAGCTGTTCCGTGACTGGCACTGTAATTTTCAACCGACACACATAGGATAGCTTACAGTAAATAAATTGGTAGAAAAATACTAGACAGTGTGAAGATTTAATATAACTGTAATAGAGTACGTTACACAGATATTTAAAATAGAGGTAGAGAGAAAAGTTACGACACACCCTACACTCGTGAGTACGTCACCATCACTGTTTCTTTTACTTTTTATGGGAGAAGCAGGCAGATAGCTGCACAATACATACTATTGACATAGTAAGGTCAATCGAGGTGTTTTGTTCTCGTGACGTCATTACAACAACACTCTTAAATCCAATTCAAGGTAATTGAAATGTGTTATATTAGAAGAGCAGTTAATTAATGTCATTATATGAAAACAGTAATAGATGTTTCCAGTTATTAGAACTGATAAGCCACTAATTTATATGTAAGCCTGTTCTTTCGATGACGTCATGTTTACAATTCACTCGATTGTCACTACTGTGTATATTCTGTATGCTATGAATGACTGGCTCTCTATTCAGGGAGTGACTGTGCAATGTGCACTGTTATTCCACGAGAAAATAACGCGCTTGAAATGCGTTAGGTCAAGGTATATTAACTTGCGTTAGGTAATGCTAATATCAATAGTTTCTCCTTATTGAATGTATCATTATATTACATATATGATATACTTTAAAGAAATGTAAAAAGAAGGAATTAGGCCTACAGAAAAATTCAAGCAATTAAAATAATGATGATAATGGAATCAACAGAGTTTCTCTAAATTACAGAAGTGAGTTTTTACGGCACAATCATATGGAATGCACTGGTTTTTATTAAAGAAATTGCAAAGATTTTTTTAATCAGCAAAACCCATCATTCAACTCGTAAGATCTGTCAAATCTTAGAATAAAACTAATGTAGTTTTTGTCATTTAACGTTTTTATAAAGCTTATTTATGTTATTTTTTATTAAAGTAAAGATTTTTCAACATTATTGCTGGCATCTTTGCTGTTTATTTTTTTGTTCTGGATAAGAGTTAGGATATATTTATTTTTTATTGGGAAAGTTTTAATGGTAGGTATCCATGACACATTTAGTTAGGTAATATTGGAGGATACAATAAACAGTAACATTTTTATCTGATTAGGGTTTACCGTATAAACAACGGTCTGTCGATTCGATGGAACAATCCATCGATTCGATATCCCAGCAATCGAAAAGAAATTGAATCGATATAGGGTAAGAATCGCATCACCGACCAAATAACACACCTTCTCCTAATTTCCAATTTATTTGAAAACAAGTACTCTCACTACAATGATAGATGTACTCGATTGTTACCATTGATTTGTACTTAGTTTATTTGCAAACAGGAAGTTTCTAGCTATATTGGTTTTTGAACTAAACATCATTTTTTGAGATCATGTATTTTCTGAAATATATCGATTTTTCGACCAAGGTTCATTTATAAGTTCAATATTTCGACCAGGTATCATTTACCGACCATGAAATCAATTAATCGACCAGGCTGTTATGTGAAATGTACGCACAAAAAGTGAATATGCATTAATTTCTACTAAAACATTCATTTTAACTACTCATAATGGTTACTATTTAGAAATACAACGCATTAGGCAAAAATAAGCTGTTTTAAAATTGTAAATTAAACGTTTTTGAATGAAAAATATGATGAAAATAATATTTCTACTTTCATAATTATTTTTTTAAATCTAGAAATTGAGGTTTCGTGGATTCCTTAAAATTGTTTTTGCACTATAGCTATTTATAAATTAATGACTTCAAATGAATAAATATGTATCAATTTTTAACCTCGCAAATTTGAGGAAGGTCTCATTTTAATCGGCATTTATTTATTTATCATCTTGTTATTCGCTTAACTGAAAAAGTGTTCAACTAAATTGCCTGAAATTTGGTGAAACAATTGGTCAATGTCCAGTAACTTTCTGGTAAGAATTTTGGACCGACTCGGTCAAAGGTCAAGGTCATGGTCATTTATAACTCAAAAATTATTGAACCATATTGCATGAAACTTGGTGAGACGATTGGTCAATATCCATGAACCATTTTTTCAGATTTTGGCAGTGATCTGGTCAAAGGTCAAATATCAAGGTCAAGGCCATTTATAACTCAATAACTCAAAAAAAGTATTCAACCCAATTGTCTCAAATTTGATGAGACGAATGGTCAATGTCCAGAAACCATCTGGTAGAAATTTGGGAGCGATCTGGACGAAGATCAAGGTCAAGGTCATTTATAACTCAATAACTCAAAAAATATTCAACCATGTAATATGAAACTTGTTGGGACGATTGGTCATTATCCAGTTACTACTTTGTTAGTTTTTGGAAGGGATCGGGTCAAAGCGGAGGCGAAGGTATACATTCTACCGAGTGCATGTAATCTAGTTTTAAATATATTGGCTCTATGCAATTTTATTCCAGATTTTTATGACCTTCAAAGGTTCTCTCAAGGTTCCGGAAAAAATATGAGTTTATTGCATATTATAGAACTAAGGTCTAGTCGTCTAGGATTATTTATCTGCGAAACTGCATAAAATTTTGTTCAGTATGAGACAATTTATATGCTTTTAGAGTTGTTAATACTCTGTGTGGAACAATTGTACGAAACACTATAAATAAAATGCTGTAGAAATAGATTGTACACTACATTCTTTCTTTTGATTTTCAATTTGAATTCTAATAACAAAAATTGCATGTTCAGTCCTAGTTTAAGCTGTAAGTTACTTCGTCAAGTTTACAAACCTTTTTATAGTTTATCATATTTCATACCTTAATACACGAAGATTTGTATTGGATTGAGTGTACCTTCCTAGTTGAAATTCAAAACATACGGTGTACATTCTTATACTTTGGAAGTTTGGATTGATATTCCGAAGCTGTCTGGTGAATGGAAAAAAAGAGAGGTGGCGTCACTTGTGCCCCGAAATGTTGTAATTTGGATTATGCATTGTCTTTTTAATTTTTTTTAACTTGTTTATAATTTTGTTAACGCTACTTGGAATTTTCGAGGATAGCGCTAAGGTTATGCTCTTCAACTACGAGGTCTTAGATTTTGTGTTAGGTAGACTCGTAAACTTCATTTACTATCAATTCTTCATTTTCCTCTTCCATCCGTGAGTACAGCCACTGTTGCTTGTGTCCCTTTTCGTCACATTCCTTAATAAGTGACTTCATTCATGGAGTAGCTTTTGTGCATCCATGAGCATTGTCACCGTTGAAGTTAGATGACGTACTTAGCTCATGAAGCCACTTTCCTTTCTGACTGCTTCTTCAAGTCCCTTGTATTTAATTTCCTTTTTATGTCAGCGATATGGCCTTCGGTTCCGAAGCAGAGGTTAAATTCCTACAGAAATTAAATTGAAAAGAAATATTACTAAAATAAGTTTCAGTATTAGTCCCCATCAAATTTATTAAAGCAATCTTTATTGATATAGAATTATAGATTATAGGATATGATACAAATTCAAATAGAATATGAGTGGAGGAACTGATGGAGAAGGGGTTAAGATGAGGTACATCAAATATAGATATACTAAATGGTATCAACAAAATAATTCTAATGGTGAAAATGTAATACTTATAATTTCTATCTACCATGAAATTAACAAGATATGGTTGAAGTAAGGGTAAGGTATTTAATCTGAATTATCAATATGATAATGAAACTTGAGACACTCATTTTTCTAATTTCTATCATTCTGTGATATAACAAAAACTATTAAACAAGTACGAATTGTAACACGATTTTTTTAAAGGAGGCACAGTTAACAGTCAAACTTGCAAAGTCATGAGAATTGAGGAAACTCATCAAATTATCACTGAAACTATTGTAAACCTAAGAGTACCGATTGCTCGATACTTATATATGGATTAAATTTTATATAATCAATAAGATATAATATACGTTCCAATTCCCTAAGTACAAGTCAGAAGAAAAATATTATACACAATTTTCTTTGCCTTCTGGTCATATGGTGCAATTTTTCACATTTTCTAACAAGATGTAATACACATATTTATCATATTTTGAACGATTGAAAAATGTTAAAATGGAAGATCTACACTATCGATCGATCGCGCTGTGTCATCTATGGATCCATCATTAGAACAACCATCGATCGATGATCAGATCGGCTGATGGCGCATAACAAAAATACTTGAGTGACGAGCACCGAACATATACAATTATACATGCGACTTTCTTTAAAATTCTAATCGAAAATAAAATAAAATAAAGCGTACAATATTTTTTATATAGCATCATATTAGTACTTCGTACTTTAATACAAAAATATTAACTTTTAAATCACATAAAAAGAGTATATGTACAATATAAAATGTTATGCGATTATCAGTGTAATTTTTTCAGCATTAAGAAACAAACTCACATTTCTCGGAGACTGGAGAGGAACTTTAAGTAGGATATGATTAATAGATTATGTTATTAGTTTCTATATTTATACTTTACCTTATATATAAGAAAAAGTTTCAACACACTAATATTAATAGAAATTCGTACCAACTTCTATATCAATAAAAACATCAACCTGTCAATTTGTTATGTTTTAGGAATTTCATAATTAATATTTCACAATGTGTGTTTTTATCAATTATTATTTTTATTAACAAAACATTTTTAGTGTGTGTGATTTATTATTTCAATTTTGACATTATTATTATGATAAATCTATATGTATAATTATTGTAAATACACTTTTTTGTATTGGTCGACAAAGCGAATTAGGTTGGTCGACATTATGACTCTCAATCACAAATTTCCGACCAGTTGGTCGATGATTCGATTTGCATAGGTAGGGTAACGATTTACCGACCATTGAAAAAAAATATGTTACTAACATTTTTTTCACCTAATAAAGAAACCAACTTCTGCTAACACTCATTGTTAACTAATATTAACAATCAGAATTGCGGTCGGCAAACGATAACGGAGTAAGATTGGCTTCGACCAATTGACCCAATAAGCAGTCAATGGGTTCATTTTTTTACGTTTCATCAAATGATAAACATAATTCTATATTTTTAAAGTTTTGATGATGTGTTCACCTCGCTGCTGAATAGATCAAAATGTTCGTAAATAACCAGCAAATAAGATTACAATTCACTTCATCACTAATTCTGAGTAAAAAATTATAATTTTAAAGTTAAACACAATTTGGTCGAAATATCGGTTCGGTCGGCGATTCGATTCTTACTCTACGTTGTTTATAGGGTAAATGGTATCCATGATATATTTAGGTATCGTATCATAGATACTAAATAAAAAGGTGAGTTAAATAGACAAAAAACATATTAGCTATATTTTTGTAATATGATCAAAAATGAGAAACGGTCCGATAATTCGTTACTTACCCTATCCTATAGGGTAAATCATGTACATTTACTGGGGAATAATAAAGACAAGTTCTCAACATGTTTTACCGCGTAGAATTCTTTCCCCAGTTTCTCCGCTTGCATTTTCACTTGATTTCTAAAGTTGAGCTCATATTCCAACAACGACAATTTCATTTTGCATCCCTTTTAAAACTTATAAACAGAAGTGAAACAATGGCTAAAACTAAGAGAGTAAGTTATTTTCTTATATATTAAATAGGAACCTACCTACCTAACTAGGTAATTCTTGAAATTTACAATGTTAAATTGAATGTTATAGCTATTCAATTGTTAAAGTCGTAGTTAGACTGTTAGAGTAGCACAATATCTTATTTAGTTGTGATTGATTGTAATCCTGAATCCTGCTTTACATTTGGCTATTGCCTAGAGCAGCTGCAGGCCTGCAGAGTGCAGGGGTCACCAAACTTTTTTCACAGTGGGTGGGAAACTGGGTAGGTATCAGGATGACGAGCATGGGATGTATAATAAATTAATCATTCTGTTGAATACCCATATTATTTGCTGTGCCCACCCAAATTCTGTGAAAAAATCCTAGGTATGTGCGGCATATTCTGCTCTGCAGACTGGGTTTGGTGAGAATATGGATTTCCACCAGTCTGCAAAATGCCTCTCTTAGTTACTCTCTGACTCTCATCAGCAGATTCAGAATCTCCCGCAGCTAAATTAATGGTAACATAGGAATTATTAATTAATTCAAAATCTCCCGCAGAGATCTCCAATTTCTGAAATTCAATCAAAAACTCCTGCAGAGAGTCTTGGAAAAATGTTCCATATTCTGCAGACTGGGATTTCCACAATCATGTTACACAGTTACAGAGTATGTCAATTTAAGCCAATTAATTGGCTTAAATTTCAAAAGGTTGAAACTCAGATATGTCTAATTGGCTTCAAATTTTGAATTAATTCTTATGTTCCCATGTTAATTTTGGCTTGAAATCTTCAAAAAAATGAGCCAAATTGACCGGTTCATACAATTACCGGAACGGGACATGAATTACCGGAACGGGACATGAATTACCGGAACGGAGCATGAATTACCGGAACGGAGTTGTTTTATTGAGAAATATTCCTATTTATGTAATTTAGCTACCTATACAAATAGTCGATATATGGTCTAAATGATATCATATCTGACTCGTTTCGTCCCGTAATTGTTACAAATCGTATGATACATAGACAAACATTTTACAAGAGTATATGCTGAAATTAGTTTTCTTTATAAGATATTTCATAGAAAATACTTTAAGGAGAGACTAAAGTAATTTTAGTGTGATTATAATTTTATTGAGAAATAACGCTAGTTATGTAATTTAGGTATATATTTGGTCCAAATATGATATCATATTCAACCATTTTATACTAATTTCTGCTCGCTCGTAATCTCTACCCAACGTCTGAAATAGACACCGTGATTCTGCATTATAGTATTATTGAGTTCTATATTTTCAGTACCTACAAATTCGGAATTAATTTCAAAAGAAGCAGCTTCAAGGTAAAAAATTAGAGGAACTATTTAAGCTACCTATAAAATTTGTTAACTATTGCATCATATTACCTGCCTAATTAAGAACCATGGTACCTAACTATATAGAGAAATTTGTAGGTACTGAAAATATAGAACTCAATAATACTATAATGCAGAATCACGGTGTCTATTTGACTATTTCAGACGTTGGGTAGCGATTACGAGCGAGCAGAAATTAGTATAAAATGGTTGAATATGATATCATATTTGGACCAAATATATACCTAAATTACATAACTAGCGTTATTCCTCAATAAAATTATAATCACACTAAAATTACTTTAGTCTCTCCTTAAAGTATTTTCTATGAAATGTCTTATAAAGAAAACTAATTTCAGCATATACTCTTGTAAAATGTTTGTCTATGTATCATACGTTTTGTAACGATTACGGGACGAAACGAGTTAGATATGATATCATTTAGACCATATATCGACTATTTGTATAACTAAATTACATAAATAGGAATATTTCTCAATAAAACAACTCCATTCCGGTAATTCATGCTCCGTTCCGGTAATTCATGTCACGTTCCGGTAATTCATTTCCCGTTCCGTTAATTGTATGGACCCCAAATTGACTTGGCTCAAGATTTTTGTGAAATTTTGGCTCAAAATTGGCTTACAATTTCCCAGCCTCTGAAACATGGTGCCACATGGCACACACTTACCGGCTTATACCTAATCAGTTGTGATCCTCCGAGTGCTATTGATCACACCCCAGATTGCATTAGTTGTTGTCCAAGAGCCGCCATTTCACCAACAGGTTATTTGAAGAGCCGTGGGGATATCATATCTGAGACGTGAGGATATCATATCTGAGCCGTGGGATTAAAAATCACGAGCCGTGGGTTAAAAAATGCGAGCCGTGGGATGAAAAATCCAGTCTGAAAAGTAGATCTCAGAGACTGGATTTTTTCCTAAAATTGGGATTTGGGTACAGCAAATTATATGGGAACTTAAGAATTAAATAGGACTTGGGCGCAGGATTAATCCACAAATCCTGCTGTACTTTTCAGACTGGTGAAAAATGCAAGTCGTGGGATGAAAAATGTGAGCTGTGGGATAAAAACTACGAGCAATGGGATATAAAGTGAGCCGTGGTGGAAGGAGCAATTACTACCAAGATTTAGTTACTTATTAACAGACCGGGAATATTTGATAAAGTGGAAATTCACATTTGATGAGCCGCAAAGTTTTGAAACTCTATATAAATGTCTTCTAGAAGACCGCGAGTTTCGAAAAAAATTCACAAAGAATGCAATCTGGATCACACCCGAGTCTGCAAAGCATGCACAATCAGTCTCCAGATATTTAATTTTTAGGGAGATTTCTCTCCAAAGATTTTCTTCATTCTCTCCTAAATGGCCAAAAATCTCAAAATTCTCTCCACTAATTACATGCAAACATAGGAATTAATTATGAAATTGTCGCCAGATAATTCAGGAGACCAATTTCAAGGCTTCAATAGTCGCCGGATAAACTTCATGCATCTTTCGCAGAATGGATCATACCGATCATCGATGCTAGTTTACTTAATGGGGGTGTGAATCTTTGTACAATTTTTTTCTCACTGTATATTAATTAATATACTTTTCATAAAATATCAAAATTAAATTGTGCTATACTCCTAAAATCCTCTCCATTGTTGCCAGACAACAGAAACTGATTTAGTTATTTTCAGGCTGAATCTGGAGAACAGTCTGTGTCAAAAAAGGCCAAAACTGAAGAAACTTCCTCTACTGCTGATGATGTGACAAAAGAAACAGAGAAAAAATACAACTTGAAGATAGTAAACTGGAATATAAATGGTATACGAGCTTGGCAGAAGGTAAGTTTGTTAAAGTATTGAAATACTACATTGGGGAAGTTAGTTATTGTTCATCATATAAGAAAAAAGTATATAGTATGAGTTGTAGCTAATGTATTGTATACTTTTTTATGATCGAAGAAAGTTAGAGTATTCTTTCTTGTTTGCAATATTGGATTGAATGAATATATGAAATAGTCTTAAACAGGGGTGAACCCCTTCATAGGATATAAACCCTATCATCAATATCAACGCCAGGGGGTCTGTATCAATCACATTGGGGACCCCTGGTCTAGACTAATGAACAATTAGAATTACATTGTGATCTTACCAAGTTTATTACCTCAGAAAGATGGCATGTCTATTTTCGACAAAGAAGACCCTGACATATTTTGTGTACAGGAAACAAAATGCAGTAAACTTAAAATACCCTCAGAAGTGAAAAGGAAAGGATACAAATCCTACTTCATGGAAGGTATGTTTGTAATAATAAGTATATCTAGGTCTTTTTTGATTAACTATCATTAATAATAATAACCTTATTCGCTGAGGAAAGTATTCGTTGTATAGTCGAAAAGTCGGTACACCGACAATTGGGTCCAAAAACAATTATGCCCAGAAAAAAATTGGGCCGAAGACACATTAAAGAAGTTTTACTTTGTTATTTCTATGGCAGTGACAATATTATCTTTGAAATATTCTATATGTTCTCTATAAATTTGTTTATATTTTTGTAATTTGATTGATATATTTGATAAGGTATATATTAGCAAGTCCCTCAAATCACATTTGGATGCTAATCTCATGTTTCAATGTAATGAAAATCTTTTGAGGTATTCAAATAAGTCATATTATTTTGAATCATGTCATGTGGATCCAATGTGTAGTGTACATCGTCTGAAAAAGACAAATATTTAGTTAAATAAATGGGAAATTTTAAAGGTTATTCGTTACATTGAACAGTTGTTGGGATAAAATGAGATTATTAGAATACATTTTGTAATAATAATTCATAAAACTCTTCAATATTGAACACTGAACAGGCTTTAATAAATTCACATCAACTTTAATTCAATTTGTATGTTCCAATAATTTCGGCATGTCTAAAATACCTACATTCTTATTTTTTATTGTTTCTTCGTCTAAAATAGCTACATTCTTGTGTTCACTATATAGGTACAGGTACTGTGACTAGGAAATTTGTTGCTTACATGACCTATCTCAGAACAGAAAATTATTGTAGCTAGGTAGTTTGAGATTATAATAGTATTTATTCATGAAACGAATATGTTCTATTAAAAATATTTATTTTTCATAACGAGTATATTTTTTTCATGTAAGGAATATTCTTCATTTTAAATATGCTCAAGACTATATTTTGTATACAAAACGCATATTGTCAGAACCCTAGTTATTACAGTAGCAATGGTCTTTAATTAAGTTTATAAAGTAAAAATCTGAAAACTGAAAAAAAGGGACAAATGATATAATTGTCTTTGGGCCCAATTGTCCATACCTTGGACATACCTCTACCAATTGTTGTAGGGCTAAATTGTCTTGGGCCCAACTGTCGGTCCACTAAAAAGACCCCAGGCTCTTGTCAATGTAGGGTAAGTTCAGATTTATCGGATGGTTCCACATTTTTTATCTTGCAAGATAAAAGTATTAATAACCATTATGTATTTTTAATTCCTACTTAGCCTATAGTTTCTTGCATGTGAAAACTGTGGAACTGTCCTATAATTCAGAACATACCCTGACTCAAAAATGGAGAATTTAATTTGTTTGAAATTCAGTATAGGTAGGTAGCTATTCAATATTTTATTCAGTATAGGTAGGTAGCTATTCAATATTTTATTCAGTATAGGTAGGTAGCTATTCAATATTTTATTCAGTATAGGTAGGTAGCTATTCAATATTTTATTCAGTATAGGTAGGTAGCTATTCAATATTTTATTCAGTATAGGTAGGTAGCTATTCAATATTTTCATGGACAAGAATCACCAAAATTTGAAAGTAATCAATAATCATATTGATTCCCGATTCTCACTTTTTAGCTTCATAAACTAAATGTGCCCCTGTGAATATCATATCTCTAAATTCTCTTTAAATTTCTATAAATTCACACAGCTCTTAGATGTGTGTACCTACTTTGGAAGGCATGTAACTATGCGAAGCTGGAGAAATCATATACATTGAATCGGGAATATATGAATTATGAAATATGATATAGGTACTTTATAATATTTAAAATTATAATGATTAAATGAATATGTGGCCCTCTTGCAGAGCCGTTATGATTTGGGGTCAGCATATATAATCTAGATATAGCTAGTAAAAAAATCACATCAAGTTAACAAGAGTGTGTTTTTTTAATAGTTTAGACCTAATTATTACGTTTCTAAACTTGCAACAGTGTTTATTGTCAAAATCAAGTTTGCTCCAAAATATTTAATTTATATGAAATAAAAATAGATTATTTAAGTGATTTATCCCAACGTTTTCATATAAATCATTAAAAAAATGTTTGTAATTAGCTATAGATTAAAGTTATAAAAATAGATATGATATTTGGGTGAACAGTACCTTTCAGTTATTGTAACCATTTCTTTGACTTTTCCATTCTATTTATATTCTAAGAACTTTCAGTGCTTATTTCGATCAAAAAGTGTCACTGTTTCTGAACAGACATTAAATCCATACCTAATTACCTATGTTAATTCTAATCAAATTGAATTCAATTCCTCTATAATGAAGTCCTGTATAGTGAACCAATAACCATCCCGATTTTTAGAGTCCTTAGATGTGAAGTAGTTAGCTACTACATATTATGAACATATTTTGTGTAGTCTGACATAAAATGGCCAGTTTCAATGCATCTCTTGACTCGCATATAATGAAGCAAGCTCTATTTAGTAATCTGATGGTATTTCATAATTCTTACTTTAGAGTAATTCTACCGTACTTTAAAAAATCATTGAAATAACTAGTAGCTATTCATTTGCGTCTTTTGTTTCAGCCGTTAAAGAGGGTTACTCAGGAGTTGGTCTTTACTCCAAAGTAGAACCGATGAATGTTCTCTACGGATTCAAAGATAAGGAACATGATAAGGAAGGACGTCTCATCACAGCTGAATATGAACATTTCTATGTCGTCACAGCATGTAAGTTCTACCTTTGTATTTTTAACTCTACTTGCAGTTTTAGAGGATAGCCTGATGGTTATGCTCTTCAACTACGAGGTCTTAGAATTTGTGTTAGGTATTTAACATGTTAGGCATACAATTCAACATGTTAGGCATACAATTCAACATGTTAGGCATACAATTCTACATGTTAGGCATACAATTCAACATGATAAGCATACAATTCTACATGATAAGCATACATTCTACATGATAAGCATACAATTCTACATGATAAGCATACATTCTACATGATAAGCATACAATTCAACATGATAAGCATACATTCTACATGATAAGCATACAATTCAACATGATAAGCATACAATTCAACATGATAAGCATACAATTCAACATGTTGGTTATTTTTCAGATGTTCCTAACTCTGGAAGGGGCCTCGTTACTCTGGATAAGCGTTTGGATTGGGACAAGAAATTCCTGAAGCATCTCAAAGATTTGGATTCCAAGAAACCTGTGATTATGTGTGGAGATTTGAATGTTGCACACAAGGAAATTGGTGAGTTATATTGAGTAAGGTAATGAGTTATATTGAGCAATATAATGAGTTATATTGAGCGAGATAATGAGTTATATAGAGCAAGATAATGAGTTATATTGAGCGAGATAATGAGTTATATTGAGCGAGATAATGAGTTATATTGAGTGAAGTAATGAGTTATATTGAGCGAGATTATGAGTTATATTGAGTGGAGTAATGAGTTATATTGAGCGAGATAATGAATTATATTGAGTAAGATAATGAATTATATTGAGCAATATAATGAGTTATATTGAGCGAGATAATGAGTTATATTGAGTGAAGTAATGAGTTATATTGAGCGAGATTATGAGTTATATTGAGTGGAGTAATGAGTTATATTGAGCGAGATAATGAGTCATACAGAGCGAGATAATGAGTCATACAGAGCGAGATAATGAGTCATACAGAGCGAGATAATGAGTCATACCCAGCGAGAAAATGAGTCATACCCAGCGAGAAAATGAGTCATACCCAGCGAGATAATGAGTCATACCGAGCGAGATAATGAGTCTTACCGAGCGAGATAATGAGTCATACCCAGCGAGATAATGAGTCATACCCAGCGAGATAATGAGTCATACCCAGTGAGATAATGAGTTTACAGCGAGATAATGAGTTTACTTATTTACTAATTTCATGTTTTGCATGTATCTTGACATCCAAATTTTGATGAGTTAACTTTAGTCATTTTCAGTGTAATAGTGTTATGAAAGAAAACTATGATATATTCCTTAAAATTAAAAAAAAACATCTTCATTACTTGATAACTAGGGTAATGTTGCTCTAGTCGGACACTTGCTCAAGCTTTCAGTAATCGAAAAGTAGGTATTAATACTTAGTGATCATGATAGGTATATCAGAAATCTTTAAAAAGTTCAGGTTGGTACATGAGGGTTTTCACGAAGTAGCTTTTGTGCATCCATGAGCTTTGTTACAGATTGTTGGTAGGTGACTTTGTTCATGGAGCCACTTTCCTTTCTGACAGCTTCGAGTCCTCTGTACTTATTTCCCTTTCAACTCGGTTCCGAAGCAGACGTTAACCCTCTTAATTTCCATCAGATCTTGCAAACCCAAAGTCTAACACAAAGAATGCTGGTTTCACGAAGGAGGAGAGGGAAGGATTCTCTACTCTGCTGGAGGAAGGAAGTTTCATTGACTCCTACAGAGAGCTTTACCCCGACAAGAAAAACGCCTACACTTTCTGGTCATACATGGGAAATGCCAGGGGGAAGAATGTTGGCTGGTGAGTTGTAGTTTGTAGGAAACCCATTACCTGATGCTTTTTTCTTTACTAATTACTGGATACTTATTTTTCTTTACTAATTACTGGATGATTATTTTTCTCTAGTAATTACTGGATGATTATTTTTCTTTAGTAATTACTGGATGATTATTTTTCTTTAGTAATTACTGGATGATTATTTTTCTTTAGTAATTACTGGATGATTATTTTTCTTTACAAATACCGGATGATTATTTTTCTTTAGTAATTACTCGATGATTATTTTTCTTTACTAATTATCACATCATTTTCTAATTTAAACATAGAAAACTACTTCATAACTCAAGTGTACTTCATAATTCAGATAGCTTTCAAGAATAATAATTCATGGATAAGTTCAGGCACTTTTTGAAACTATTTTATTGAAAGTTTATTAGTGCGTTGATAAGTTAGGCAATTTTTTAACTTTTATTGAAGTTTTACTTATTAGTTTTTGTTCTACAGGAGACTTGACTACTTTGTTCTATCAAAGCGACTGCAAGAACATCTCTGCGATAATGTCATCAACAGCGATATGATGGGGTCTGACCACTGCCCTGTGACTCTAACGATGAAATTGCCTCAACTGGAGGAGTAGAGTGGATTGGAGTGGAGGAAAAGAGGAGATTGGAGTGGAGGAAAAGAGGAGATTGGAGTGGAGGAAAAGAGGAGATTGGAGTGGAGGAAAAGAGGAGATTGGAGTGGAGGAAAAGAGGAGATTGGAGTGGAGGAAAAGAGGAGAGTGGATTGGAGGAAAAGAATAGTAGAGAGTGGAGGAGAGAGATGATAAAATATGTTTCAATTCTTTGAAAGTAATTCATTTCAATTTATTTTCTGATGTACATCACCAGTATTTGTTATTTTATTTTCACATCATTTAGAGTTTCTCTGTACTTAGATGTTACAATTTTTATTTCAGGAATTAACTAATAATCTCTTCAAATGGTTGATATTCTTTTAACTTTTTCTATATTTAAATATATATGTATTTTATTGGAGCCTATAAAAGATAGTGTCAAATTATCAAATATCAGATTGTTGATAGTTATTTTATGCCAAAAATACACTGAAAGTAAAGTTTATACAGTGTATTATTTCACCACCTTGTGTGTACTGTCAGTGGTGAATGTTAGAGGTTTGACACCACAAACTGTTGTAATTTGGATTATGGATTGTCTTTTCTCATTTTTACCATGTTTATCATTTTTTTAACGATATTTGCAATTTTAGAGGATAGCTCTTCAATTACGAGGTCTTGATTTTGTGTTAGGTAGACTCGTAGGCTTCATTTACTATCACCTCTTCATTTTCCTCTTAGATTTTGTGTTAGGTAGACTCGTAGGCTTCATTTACCATCACCTCTTCATTTTCCTCTTAGATTTTTGTGCTAGGAAGACTCGTAGGCTTCATTTACCATCACCTCTTCATTTTCCTCTTAGATTTTTGTGTTAGATAGACTCGTAGGCTTCATTTACCATCACCTCTTCATTTTCCTCTTAGATTTTTGTGTTAGGAAGACTCGTAGGCTTCATTTACCATCACCTCTTCATTTTCCTCTTAGATTTTTGTGTTAGGTAGACTCGTAGGCTTCATTTACCATCACCTCTTCATTTTCCTCTTAGATTTTTGTGCTAGGAAGACTCGTAGGCTTCATTTACCATCACCTCTTCATTTTCCTCTTAGATTTTTGTGTTAGGTAGACTCGTAGGCTTCATTTACCATCACCTCTTCATTTTCCTCTTAGATTTTTGTGCTAGGAAGACTCGTAGGCTTCATTTACCATCACCTCTTCATTTTCCTCTTAGATTTTGTGTTAGGTAGACTCGTAGGCTTCATTTACCATCACCTCTTCATTTTCCTCTTAGATTTTTGTGTTAGGAAGACTCGTAGGCTTCATTTACTATCACCTCTTCATTTTCCTCTTAGATTTTTGTGTTAGGAAGACTCGTAGGCTTCATTTACTATCATCTCTTCATTTCCTTCTTCCATCTGTGAGTGCAGTCAGCGGTGCTTGTGTCCCTTTTCGTCATATTCTTTGGTATGATTCACGGAGTAGCTTTTCTGCTTCTATGAGCATTGTCACCGACGGTTGTAGGTGACTTTCTTCGAAGAGATACTTTCCTTTCGTCATCGATATGGTCGAAGCAGATATTCAATTCTTTTTAAATTATATTTACACCAGGATTATTATCTCTGAATGGGCTGTGTCTAAATACAAATTGAATTTGATGAAAACAATTCAGAGAAATAGAGATTGTCAAGAAATTATTTCCAGGGCTGGAAATAAATATGACTCCTTTAATTCAACATATATATTTAAAAAGAAGACTAAACAACTTTTAGTAATTGCATTTACATTGCAGAATCGTAATATATCTGTTTTGAATTGAATCAAATTAAAAAATAGAATTTATTCTCCATATTGTTTTACAGGTTTTCCAAATTTTTTAAATGGCTTCAATTGTAATAAACTTGTACAAAATTACCCATCGATGTTAGGGGTTTAAATCAGGCGAAATGATCGATTCAACTATGTGTTAATCACGGTACAGGAACATAATCGGGTATAGTACCTAGCAGACGACACAAAAATATGACGTCACCATAACAACACATTTCTTGTTTGTGACCGAGTGGCTCATAATTCCTCGTATTTGCATGTTAATATCGAGAAGTTTGAAGTCATTTTATAAGGGTTTCGTACAAAAGAAAAGCGAAAATGGCGTTGAACCTCAAAGTTGAATATATAGATATAATTCAGGTGTGTTTTTATTGTTAATTTCTTTAACTTATCTATAAGAAATAGGGTCTTGAAAATATGCTACCTAGGAGCGTAAAGTAGTGCTAGTTAACTGCTAAATTGTAGTTCCTATGAATAAAAAATAAGGAAAAAAAAAAGGAATACAATTTAACCAATGCCTAGTTAGTAATTGATCAGAAAAAAAAAATTTAAAAGTGCTAAGTTTAAGTAGGTTTTCCCATATTTCAAAGTGTGGTCAGAGTCGCCATTTCCAGTCATCCGGTGGTCACGTCAAACTATAGATTCTATCTGCTGATTACCATACCCTATGTTGCTGTATGTGTTAAAGGTCCCCTCCAAGCAAATATTTTTACTGCTTTATTTAACGAGGCTAATGTTCCTTATCATTTTGCTGCAAACCGCATCGAATTTGGTAGCGTATTTTTAATTTTATATGCTTTTAAAGGTTTTTAAAATCAAAACTCTACAAAACCTATTTTACTTCCGACTTACTAATTTAAGAAATTTTCAGCCCGAAGAAAAAGAATGTACACCATTTTTTTTGATTGACAACTAGGTATTAGGTTTAATAAATCCATTTAATATTCGTTTAAAGGTATAAAATTGAATGAACTTATAATAGAAACGTTTATATACTTTAGGAAACAATTAATATCTAAAATAATTTAAATAAAGGCTTATAACGCATGGTTTGTTTATAAAATTCAAATTTGTAATCAAAACAAAGAGTGTACAATCTTCTTCTTGAGCATCAGATTAGTGATTCGCTCAATTGTTGCTCACAGAGTATAAAAAAACTTTAAAAACAAATTATTAAATATATATTGAACCAAATTGTATGCGGTTTGCAGAATAATGATCGTAGACCTTAGTTCTATAATATTATGTTATAAACTCAATTTTTTCCCGGAGCCTAGAGAGGACCTTTAATATCCCCTTCACATAAATTTTTCGATAATTCTTTTTTTCCTGACAATCTCTTAGAAAGGTTTCTATCATGACATTCTTCAGTTCAAGCCAGTAGCATTGGGCCCATCCCATTGTAGAAAATGCGATATTATTCATTCAGAAAAAGTTCAAACACCGTTTCAGGCTTGGTAGTTTAAAAGAACCATTATCAAAAATAAAAAATCTTCTGCATTGTTTTGAGACAGTAAACCTTTAAACAAATTATTCCTCTGTTTATAAGTCGAATGATGGACATTAATTATGCTTAAAATTATGTCATTTTTATTTTTAAAAGTTCGATTTAAAAAAGATTCTAAACTGTTGCGCCATCTTTTGATGAACATATTAGGTACAACCAGGATACAGTAACACAAAGGGTATATGGTTACTAGTAGATGACACAAAAATGAGACGACGCCGTTGTTGTTGGATAGCCCCCTTCAACATCATCCTCGCCAGGATGGAGGGGCGCCCCGGGTTCCAGGCACCCGAAGCACTGTGTGGGCCTAAGGGAAACTCGCATCACTCAGGAAGTTAACAACTGCCTGAGGATGGGTCCAAAGGTGCTCCAGTGAGTGTATATTGTGTGCAGTCCTGTGTAGATGTAGTGACGGACATTGTGTGAGAGACCGTCCCCTGGTCGGCTTGACAGAAGTCGCACCGGTCAGATTCCGATCACCCAATCCTGTGCATGCAGTAAGGAAGAGGAGGATGATGACCACATCTAAAACTACGTATATTTTGTTTGTGAACCAGCGCCTCATAATACCTCGTATTTGCATATTAATAATGAGAAGTTTAAAGTCAAGTTTTAAGTGTGAGAAATAGTAAAAATAGCGATTGAACCTAGAATTTAAATGTATGGATATATTTCAGGTTTGTTCATATTAGGGTCTTAAACATATAATACCTAGAAGCTTAAACTAGTGCTAGTTAACTTCTAAATTCTAGTTCCCATGAATAACAATTAAGAGATAAAATTTTACCATTGCCTAGTTTGTAAATAATAAGAAAAGAATTGAGTTCAGTAGTGATTAAGTTTAAGTAGGTAGTCCCATATTTCAAAGTGTGGACTGAGTTGCCAGTCCACTGGAGACTTCCCAAGAATAAATGTAAGAAAAGTATTTAAATAATAAAAGTTTTATCTGTGGATATACTTCTATTATTAATACAATTACAGCCCCCAGAGGCTCTATCCTGAAGCTGTCTTTGGTGAATGGAAGAGAAGGGGGGTGGCGTCCCTTGGGCCCCGAACTGTTGTAATTTGGATTATGGATTGTCTTTTTTCATTTTTACCATGTTTATCATTTTTTCAACGTTACTTGCAGTTTTAGAGGATAGCGCCAGGGTTATGCTCTTCAACTACGAGGTCTTAGATTTTAGTGTTGGGTAGGCTTCATTTACTGTCACCTCTTCATTTTCCTCTTCCATCCGTGAGTGCAGCCACCGGTGCTTGTATCCCGTTTCGTCACATTTCTTGGTAAGTGACTGCATCCAAGGAGTGAGTAGCTTTTCTGCATCCATGAGCATCGTCACCGACTGTGGTAAGTGACTTTGTTACATTATTTTAACCTGACTTTTGAAGATTGAGTAAGAAGGACATCAAATCCTTGGCATCTTTGAAGGTGATGAGGTTGCTGGTTCTTCTAGCACAATCATTATGTGCGCTACCCCAATTCATCCTATCATTGCTGTAGTAGAGACACTTACCATGGACAAAATCGAAGTTCTCAGAGCATGGACTAGGTGAATTTTGTGACTCAATTGAAGAGACAATTGGAGGTAATTCTGAAACGTAGGATTTTAATTATTTAACTGGAATTTATGATACCTGATCAAGGATACCAATGAAAATAACGATTTTAATTATAAATAATTTTCTCATATGATCGAAAATATGGAACTGGTCGATAACTCGGAACTTAGCCCAGTTCTTTTTTTTACAGTAAAAAAGAGTAAGAAGTCAACTCTTTATTACTGTAAAAAAAGGAGCTGGAGTAAGTTCCAAGTTATCGGCCGCTTCCAAATTATACATAGATCATATAATAATATATATAATTTAAATATATCCTTTTCTTCTAAATGAGGGTTTCCCAACCTCTTTCAGCTCGTGGACCCCCTAAGCAGTATATAATTTCCCGTGGACCCCATAAGAGCAGGATTAAATGTTAGAGAATTTTGCCCCAGGATAGACACTGTTCTCTCCCCCCCCCCTCCCTCATGACCTCATCCACCCCTTATCAATCTCATCTTCTCCTTCTTACTATCCTCTACATCCCCATCATCGACTCCTCTATCTTCTCGCTTCCTCTATCTTCTCCATCCCAACCATCGATCTTTTCGCTTTTACATCCCTCTCCATTCCCACCCTCCATTCTATTTTCTCGCCATCCACAAGCCTCTCAATACTGACCTTCCACCTCCAACACCACGCCGAGAGCCTTCGCAGGGTCTTCAGCCCCTTCATCCGTTCCCAGTCCTTAATTCTCCCCAGCAAACTAGCCTGGCCACTCTTCCAGCTAACACTATTTCCAATATCCCAAAGCTCATCCCATTCAACCCATATCTATCCCTAAATAACTACAATACCAGACACTCCGTGCCAAAAATTGGTTCAATGTCACAACCCTCACTCATCCAGTTCTCCATTGTAAATCTTACACACACTCTTCACCCTACATTCTCAGCTTTCTCCTCTAACAACTCCACCATTCTCTCAGCCTCTCTCATAGATCTTGCCATCATCAAATAATCATCAACATAATATAAAACAGGAAAAAGAAAGAAAACTGCAGTTTATACTCTTACTACAATAGTTGGAAGAAACAACCTATTCATTGTTTTTGCTTATAAGGTCCTGTCTTGGATTCTAGGACAAGAACCCCTCCCCCCCTGCTCAAAAACCCCGATCAATTGACCCACCCCTTAAAAAACTACTGGTCAAAAACACATATACAGGGTGGTGCAAAAAAAAGGAAACTCATTTTCAAAGTTTATTTTACAAACTATCAAATATAGAAATTTTCTAAAAACAGAGTTTTATTCGTTCACATTTTTTGCTTCTATCGTGATAATCTGTTAAGAATTACGACAAAAATTAAACATCCTGCAGCGAATTAAAAAAAAGATAAAATAAGAGGGCTTGCGCGAGGACGAAAAACACAAAAAGGTTCATAATTGGTAGCCTATAACTTATTTCCATATGGTAGTAGTAAACACAAATCCTACTATTTTTCATTCAATTAACGTTTTGGTTATTGACTCTCTCATCCAAAGAATCTTCATCACCAATCACGATATCTTCTACAAAATGTGCATTTCTTTGCAAAAACCATTTTGCAAAATTTAGACGGTGCGGTAAATCAGTTCGAGCATTAGATGCTTCTTGAAAGAATGATGTTTCACATCGTGTTTAACAATTTGGTGAAATGTCTCTTAAATGATATATAATCCATACTTTCTAATTGATATTTTTGGGTTCCCAATAAACTGTTCATGAAAAATATTAATGTTTTAATGTGTTCATTATTCTTTTCTCCTGCGACATGATCACTTTTGTTCAAATTTAAAGTGGTTTCTTCAGTTTTGAACTTATTAACAATTGATAAAATGGTTTTATAGTTGGTGGAAATCTTCCAGAAAGCGTTGTTCAAAATGAGGTTGAATCTGTTTAAAGCTTCCAGTGTTTAAAAAATTTGTCACAACAAAAATATTTTGTTCTTTTGAAAGCTGCATTTTGAGAGTTTCGAATAGAAGATAAAAATTAACAGCGAAATGATTTTTATAAATATATCAACTTTATCTCAAAAACCAACTGTCAGATGGCAATTCATTTTTTATTTTTTCTTATCTCTTATTTGTTACAAAAAATAGTATAATTTATTGTTTTTACATCCTTATAAAATTAATTATACCTCTTATGATTTTTTTCGTATATTTCGTCCTCGCGCAAGCCCTTTATATTTACCTTTCTTTAATTCGCTGCTGGATGATTAATTTTTGTCCTAACTTATAACAGATTATCAAGCTAGATGCAGAAAAAATAAATGAATAAAACAGTGTTTTTAGAAAAAATTTAGGTTTGCTAGTTTGTAAGATACACTAGTTTGAAAATGAGTTTCCTTTTTTTTTTGCGCCACCCTGTATAACATACCCCCGATGCAACAAACACCTCTTTCACTCGAAGTCAAACTACCAAATTCAAAATACTATAAAAAAAGAAGTACGTAGATTTTGCAAGTTAAAGCTCGAAATTTTGGATTTTGAAATATTATTTATTGCTATTAATATAGGTAAAATTACTAATTGTTTAAAATTAATATATTATATAAGCTATGATTAGTTCATGATACTAAAATTATTAAATAAAATTCATTGCTAACAAAAAACTAGTTTTCATTGCCTAGTGGTGATATATTCTCAATAGCTTATTTTCTATATTTTCTTTGTGTTTAATTAGTGATTACCTAATGCAGTTCTTCCATTTAACAGACATGAATATCCTAAATTTAGACATTAAATTCAGATCTTTAAACTCATGTATTATACCTTGAAATTCTTAATATAAGAATAGCGATGAAACAATACGTAAAAAATGAATGATTTATTTACCCTGGTGTTTACATTGTGATGTATTTTTAATTGATTAGTTTCACAATTGCCTTGTTTAATACCTCATAGGTTTCTTCCAACAGACATTAATTACCAGAGTTTAGATTTTAATTTCAGATCTACAAAAATAGAATTTGTAAAGCAGAAAAATGTAGCAAATGAAATATGACAAATTCAGTAAATTCATGTCTGTTATTAAATAAAATAACCCTATTAGGTAATTAAATATTGAATAGACTATATTCAGATTGAGCCATTGAAATATATAGTTAATTGTTAACAATGAATTTTGCTTACTATTTTATCATAAAGAACTATTTATTGTTTACCTTAATTTGTTATCAATTAATAATGTTAAATATAGTTATAGCAATGAATAAATTCAAATATATTAATTTAAAAAACCACGTACTTTATAATATTTCTACTGCATTTTGAATTTGGTGGTGAATTCGACAAAAAAGTGGTGTAAAACGGAATTGGGTAATGTTTTATTTTGCAATTAGGGTGATTGACGGGTTTCCTTTTATTATTGTATGTTTTTTACTTGGATTTTTCCCTGAAATCAAAAGCAGGACCTTATAAGCCAAAAATGTGAATTGGTTATTTCTCCCAGTCGTCCCTCTCTTTTTTGCACCAGGGTTTTTCTCTCCCACCTCTTCCAACAATTATAGTAGGAGTATAAACTGCATTTTCATTTTAAAAAGTCATTAATCTTTTATTTGTGCAGTGTACAAAAGAAATTGCTCAATATGTCATTTCTAAAATACGCTGGAACATTATGAATATTCATATTTTTTGTCTATGAGTGTAAAATTTCAATTGACTTGAGTCACCTTTAAATATTGGCCAAATGACCCAGGATTTCGCATGTGTCATTTTTTAATGGTACACAGTATTGGACACCCTAATGTATATATCTATATAGATGCAAACTAATATAGCTACACAACATAATCAATAATCTTTAATGCAACTGAACACAATATTTTAATATATAAATAAATTATTCCATTTTCTGATTCTTATTTTTGTGGTTGGTCAACAATGAATCCAAAAAAGAACAAAACATGTTACTTGTTACTTCGTCTTTTTCGACATCACGGAGTTTCTGCTTGAGTTTACCTGCGAAGTCTAACAATTCAGATGAATAGTAACACCTCTTTTTTGTTTTTATAGAATTTTTCTAAACAAAGAAAATATATAGGAAAGGGATAACTAAATCAAATTACTGTAATACCTCTGAATATAATAAATATATGAATAGATAATTGGTAGACGAATAAATATATATTAATCCTTATAATTTAAAGAGGTATAGTTGTAGAAGATGCGTGTCTTTTAGAACGGATAATTTTTGTCCATTGTTAGATGTGTCCGTTTTGAGATCGTCCGTTGTACGAGCTTTACCTGTACTCTCTAAAACAGTGGTCCCAAACTTTTTCTGTCATTTCCCCTTGCACCTAGTTTAAAAATTCCGAAATCCCCATTCATATGTACAGTGGTCTCGGAAAGTTCTTGGACACCAACAATTTTTTCTGATTAAAAGTTTTTTGTCAGTGGAAACTTTGAGTGCCGTTCAGTCTCTCTCCTACCTCCGCACAGATAACTATCTCACGGGACAGCCGATGCTCATTTCAGCCAAGATGTATTCAAAACGTAATGCTATAGTGGAGCTTTACCAAGCATGTAACTGTGCTTCAAAGATCATTTAAGACCTGATACTGCCAAGAAGTACGGCTTATAATGACTTACAGCGCTATAAGGAGACAGGACATGCATTAAGGGGCCTTTACACGGTAAGTGCTCAGTGCCACTTTGTGGTGACACTGTTATATGCCACGCCCACTTTGCTACTTGCTCCACCCTTTTTGGCAAAACTTGGTGGTGACCAAGCTATCGCTCTGAGAGCGAACGCTCACCACAAAGTGCCATTGTCTGTCAGTAGCGATTGACAGACAATCAACAACTCCTTTCATTGGCCTAGTTGAAGAGCACCCATACCTATGGAAAATAAAATCTAAAGATTATAAAGGTAAAATACTAACAGCATTAGTGTTTAATAACATATTAGATGCTAACCACGATACTACAGTGTCAGTGCCCACCAAAGCACATTCTACTCGTGTAAAGGCGCTGAGCTAATTGTTGGGCAGTATGGTGAAAAAAGTGTGGTGAATAGTGGCACTGACCAGTGCTCGTGTAAATGCCCCTTTAGACAGACTTTAATCAGGTCGTCCAAGAACATCTAGGACGCCACAGCTGATCAAATCCATCAGAGATAAAATCAGGAGGCCCCCAGAGAGGAACATCAATTAACTTGCAAGAGAGGCACATGGTGGTCAAGCTACATGTACCAAATCGTCACCAAGGATCTAGGGGAGCATTCATACAAAAACTTTCGACAACAACTCAGCTCCGGAGCAACAAGACTGAAACGTCTTCAGAGAGGAAAACAACTTCTCTCTGCTGACAAGAAGATTTTTACAGTTGAAAGGACTCACAACCGTCAGAATGACAGAATATTGGGACAGAAAATAATCCGTCCCAATATCAGGATAGTTGGAAAAAGACAGAAACCGGCGTCGTAAATGTTGTGGGCGGATGTGACTTGCGATGGACAGAAGACCCTTCATCCTCTTGTTTTCATTGAAGAGGGCGTACAAGTGAATTCCAGGGTTTATCTGGATCTTTTGCAGTCTCAGGTAGCCCCTTGGATCACAAACTCATTTGGAAACGAAGACGAGGTCTTCCAGCGAGACGGGGCTCCCGCCCTTACCTTCAATATCGTTCAAACCTGAGCAAAAGAGAACTTCAAGGGCTTCTGGGCTAAAGAGATTTGACTGCCGTCATCACCAGATCTCAACTCAATGGACTATTTATTCCATTTAGTCAATCTTTGAGACAAGGGCCGGCTGCACCAACCACACAA
Organism: Caprella mutica; assembly: GCA_947561585.1. NCBI lineage: Eukaryota > Metazoa > Arthropoda > Malacostraca > Amphipoda > Caprellidae > Caprella > Caprella mutica. The sequence goes on along the minus strand of CANNZV010000337.1, from coordinate 126,036 downwards.
TTGAGTGTTCCAAAACTCAAAGCTTCTCTCATCAGGGCATGGAGCCAAATGACCGCTGAAACTTTGCGTGCAGCTGTGCTCAGTTCAAGGATAGGCTACGTCATGTAGTGGCTGCGACATGCGGCCATTTCGAATAAGATTTTGTACTTTCGTTCTTTGATATCTTATCGTTGATCGGATAATGTAATATTAAAAAATAAATGTTTATTTTCTTTTTTTTCGCATTTTCCTGTGTTCATGAACTCTCGGCGAACCCTATATGAGAAAAAGCAGTTAAAACACACTGAGTTTATTTACCAATTTAATTTTCAAATGTATAAATATACTGATAAAGTTACAGAATAAAGTGGATAGAGCTGTTTGTACCATCTGATATTTTTAGTTAGTAGGTAATTTAATTAATTCCCCAGTTTAGAAATACTGCTCTAAAAGTATTACAGGATTTATCGAACATTATCCATTGCTATATTGTAGTGAATAGCATATTTACATATTACTTTTGGTTAATAGTAATAATAATTAATTAATACAGAAGTATTTTGTCTATGAAATAAATAATTAAATGTGTAATGAAAAAAAAAAAATGGTGGAGGCAGTTTTCCGTGCACGAATGGAAGAACCATCCCGATTTTTAAAGTCCTTAAAATAATGAAAAGCCCAATAAAATATATATAAAAAACTTAGTCTGAAAATGGAAAGGGCTCTTTCCGAAACATTGAAAGTTTTTAATAAATCAATATAATATCAAGACACTTGCCACCCAATGGCTCTCAAAAGTCATTCTGAAAATACCACCAAACTCTAATAAAGAAAACTGGAGAAATGCTCTATAAAAGTCATAAACACTAAAGCAATAGTATTTACAAGAATAACGATTTGTTGCCAACGTATTAAAAAAATACCTATTTTATACCTACATTGAGAAAATAAACAATTCCAACTGATGCACACAGGTGTTTCGAGTTCACCCTATGGCTTTGTCTCTAAAGCGAGACACTTTAATGCATCCAAAGCGAGACACTTTGGCGCATCCAAAGCGAGACACTTTAATGCATCCAAAGCGAGACACTTTAATGCATCCTAAGCGAGACACTTTAATGCATCCTAAGCGAGACACTTTAATGCATCCTAAGCGAGACACTTTAATGCATCCAAAGCGAGACACTTTAATGCATCCAAAGTGAGACACTTTAATGCATCCAAAGCGAGACACTTTAATGCATCCAAAGTGAGACACTTTAGTGCATCCAAACTATAGTTTGATGCACTATAGTTTGAATCCACTATAGTGAACCAAATTATATATCTATAGTGAACTAGTTAAAGTTCACTATAGATGAGTTCTACTTCACTAAACTATTAACAAATACTAGTTATAGTTTAAATAAATTTGTTTAGAATGAATATGTCACTTATATTAATAGTAATGAATAAGGTTATATATATATATATTGACAGGGGTTTTTTGCACTGGAGTATTTTAAAATGGGGGTTTTTTGACCGCCAGGGGGTTTTTGCACGTTTTTTATCAAAATATCCAAATACACCACACGATATGATGATACCAATTAACCAAACCCACAACGATAACCGTTTTCAAATAATCATCATCTACCAACCTAACAATGAATAGTTTTCGTAAATATATTGAAACTATACCCTAGATGAAAAATTATCCGCTATAACTCACGCATCCCTTCACCATCACAACGAATGAAGGACAATGTTCTCTTCAGTGGAGAATTTACCGTGAACTTTACTGTAAATTATTTCACCTATAGAGGTGTCACATTAAAGCTAGTTGAGAAACGTACCTACAAAATTTTTCTGGTTTTATGATAAAACAACACGAAGAGATTATTCTCTTCAGTTCCACAAAAACGCTTTAAGGGAAAAATAAGAAATAATCAGAAAGAGTTAGATAATAGATAATATAAAATCAGTTATATGATAATTGATAATAAATAGCGATGAAAAAAAAGTGAAATGCAGGTATTATCAAGTACTAATTAGAAACAAGGACCAATTGTTCATTAGATCAATAATTATTAGTGTTCGTTCGAGCAATTATTGTTCGTTCGAGCAATTATTTTTCGAGCAATTTACCTAGAACCGCTAAGTCGAACCCTCAAAACCATTTTCTTTCATTGTAGCTCATAGAAAATGAAATGTTTAAGGATATACAATGAATAATTAAATAATTATTTCGAATCATGTCTCGAACTTATTACCATTTGAAATAACTGTGGGTCGTGATTTTGGTAATAAAAGTGGGGTCTACCTGTATATTAACAGTTCGTTGCCATAATTCCGAAACACGCTGTAAATGTATATTCCCATTAATTAACGTAACGGTCAATTAGGTTAAACTGTAATTTCACAGGAGAATAATTTTATTACTTCTAAGTCAGACGTTGTGACATATTTTCTTCTTCGCATCTATTACAAACTGCAATAAAGTATGTATATCTCTTATATAAGCATGCTGTTCATTATTGCATGGCTATTTAAGCATTATAACTGTTATGCGCTATTGATTATGCAAAAGGTGTTCTAGTTCGTAATCTTGTTTCTATAGGAGACAGACGTTAAAAAAACACAAAGCAAATTCCTTTTCTTGGAATAACGGGTAAGTTCAGAACTATCGGTCAGTTCCACATTTTGGATTATAGGTATAAAAAAAAGTATATAGTCTAATTGTACTTACATGATTGAAAATATGGAACCGTTCGGTAATTTGAAACTTACCCTAGGTAGTAATTTAATTATTCTGCATATATAACATCAAGAGCTTAACCTATATATCATTTATTGAATCAGATATATTTAATACTCTCGATCTAAATCAATTGTGTTTTTCTATGACACTGTTTTCGAAACAATAGAATGGAAAAGAATTATTATATTTCCGTCTTGATCTCAGCTGTATCTAGGTAAATAAGTTTCTCCTGTCTAGCCTCAGATCTCAGTACATTTTCTACCGTCAGTGCGAGTGGTTGGTGCAATCGTCACTTACGCCATTTTTGCAATACTTTGCTCCAACCCATTCACATTTTAAGTGATCTATCATTTGTGAATATCCTATTGAAACTAAAACAGTGATCGTGAACCAAAAGCTAATCAACTTCTTAACTAGATCAGCTGTGTTATTTTGGAAAGCTACGAGGTATATTTTATATACACACATATTAAGGTAGACAAAAAGTGTTAAATGGTACCTGCTCATATCCAGACATTGTGACTTGCCAGGGAAACATATCTCAACTCTGATTTAGCCATTTATTTTCTACTGAGGGAGGTTTACAGGTAACTATTATATCCATATTAATTCACCGGCTATTAGTCGTGATGATGTCATTATTAAATGTAATTTGTGAAGGTTTGGGATTTGTTTTCGTGTAGGTTTGTTATATTTAACTTTCAGTATATAATTTTATCTATTATTAGTGCTTTAAAAGCGGGTATCTTTATTCAGAATATGTATCCTTTTGTAGATATATTATTTTCCCTTGATGTTGAATACTTCGATGCGCACTAAAATGCGTTTACTTGTGGTCATTGACAAAAGTATCCTGAAAATAAACGCCAGTGATGGAATTATTTTCTGAAAATGAACACCAGTGATGGGTTGATTTTCTTAAAATGAACACCAGTGATGGGTTGATTTTCTTAAAATGAACACCAGTGATGGGTTGATTTTCTTAAAATGAACACCAGTGATGGGTTGATATTCTTAAAATGAATACCAGTGTTGGGTTAATTTTCTTAAAATGAACACCAGTGATGGGTTGATATTCTTAAAATGAACACCAGTGATGGGTTGATATTCTTAAAATGAACACCAGTGATGGGTTGATATTCTTAAAATGAACACCAGTGATGGGTTGATATTCTTAAAATGAACACCAGTGATGTGTTGATTTTTTAAAAATGAACACCAGTGATGGGTTGATTTTCTTAAAATGAACACCAGTGATGGGTTGATTTTCTTAAAATGAACACCAGTGATGGGTTGGTTTTCTTAAAATGAACACCAGTGATGGGTTGATATTCTTAAAATGAACACCAGTGATGGGTTAATTTTCTTAAAATGAACACCAGTGATGAGTTACTTTATTTGATAATGAACACCTGTGAATACAATGTGGTAATGTTGTCCTAACAACCTGCTTATAATGCTGGTTGATTCACACCTGAGGCTGTAGTAGCGTATCCTTGAGTTGTGTAGTAAGTTACATACAAACAGCTGATTGAGAACAACAGCAGTTAGGTACTATAGGATATTTGTTAATTTAATTTCTAATTTGTACCGGTTAATAGTTTTTGCAGTTATTATCAACAATCTGTAGGTATATTAATAAAACAGTTGACATTTTTTTCGAAATTCAAAAGTACGTAACTAAAATTAGAATTGTTTTTAATTTCCAACACTTTTTTCTCTTATAGTACAATCTACTTACGGACTACTTACGTGATTTAGTACTTATTTCATATGATATCTAAATACGGATTTTGTTATTTATTTAGTTACATTGAGGTATTGTAAATGTATTGAATTAATATAATCTGAAATAAAATATCTATACTAAGCTATCATAGTTACTATGGATATATTGTATGTACGTAGCTATAGCTATAGATGGTTAGATTAACCTTTGGTAAGCAGGTCACAGGAGTACGTTAGTCATTGCTAAATATCCTGTCACTCTATTCTCTCTAATTCATCCTGGGAAAATACAGTCAGCAATGCATTCATTCATTGTGCTGAAGTGCTGCATAATAAGTGCTGAGTGCTGCCATATTACTGCTAATTTTTCAATAACGGCATAACTCAAAAATGTTATTTTCATTAATTTCAATAACGTCACATCTAAATTAATTAATTTTCATCATTTTCAATAACGGAATAACTCAACAATATTAATTTTTCAATAACGGCATATCTCAAAAAAAATATTAGTTTTCATTCAATAATTTCAGTAACGGCATATCTCAAATATGTTCCAATTCTAATAACGGCATATTTTTTAATTTTTGTTCATCAGTTTAACAATGGAACGACCAATGGACTCAAAGGCCCGTACCTGTTTTAAATATAGATGTATAATTTGGAAACTAATTGACTGAAGCTGCTGAAACTTTGTGACTTTCATTGTCTATGTCGTTCCTATTCATCGTACAATTAACAGTGAAAATAATGAAACAAAATTTGTTCTATTTAGTTTTCAGCATTTTTGATGAAGTAAAGCCCTGGTGAAGTACAATCGCTGCTGTGTCACATTTTCATCACACTAGTAACATCACTAGTAGGAATATTAGCTATTTTTGCTGTAAATTACAATGTGACGCAACAGCGCATGTATTCACCAGAGGTCTAGATTTACACATGGTAATAAATGTTATAAAACTAAATAAAAAATAAATATGTTGCATTATATTGATTTGCTTAAATAGGTTTTAAACTTTTTAAAACACGGATTTCTAGCAACTCTAGTCAAGATTTAATAGTAAAAAGTTATAATTTATTCGGAACAAGCCTCTTCCACGGTTAAATTAATCATAGCATTATACATTGAGTTTATATGAGCTTTTCTTGGGTAAAAGATGTTGGTAAACAACTACATAATGGTATAGGGTGAATTACGAATTATCGGTCAGTTTCACATCTTCGGTCATATAAGAAAAAAACTATATTTTAATTGTTATTTTATTTTTTATTTTAATTGGTATCCATGATACCTGCAGATATCATGGATGCCATTTAATAAAAATAAAATAATTATAATATCAATTTTTCTTATATGACCGAAGATGTGAAACTGACCGATAATTCGTAATTTACCCTAGACTCGTAATTTCTGAACAAGATGGTGTATGTAACGCAAAATTAGCGATTTTTTTATTATTGAGGTTTAAGGATTTAATATATTTTAATTACTACAGTAGCAGTAATCTAGCAAATTTTGTTGGGCAAAATTTTCCCGATATTGGGACAATTTTTCCCGAAAACCATTATTAGTTGGCTAAGTACATACATAATAATCCTGTTCTTAAGTTAACTGATTAAGAACATAACAATCATGTACTTAACTTAACCTGTTAATTACTTAGCAATAATGTCCTTAAGTTAACTGGTTAAGTACACAGCTACCCTGTCCTTAAGTTAACTGGTTAAGTACACAGCTATCCTGTCCTTAACTCTTCAAGGACACAACCCCCATACTATCTTTTTTTACCTCATTTAAAGTCCTTCAAACGATAGCAAAAGTCTCCAGTTTCAAGGTTCGTACAATGTAACATATGACTATCACGTGGTAGCAGGTTTAGCTTTTTGTCTTTATAATTATACCTGTGTAGGTAAATAAAGGATACACTGAATGTTTATCTACATTAGACCTGTAAACTCTAAACCATGCTTATTTTTTAACGCTACTTGCAGTTTTAGAGGATAGCGCTAGGGTTATGCTCTTCAACTACGAGGTCTTAGATTTTGTGTTAGGTAGGCTCGTAGGCTTCATTTACTATCACCTCTTCATTTTCTTCTTAGATTTTGTGTTAGGTAGACTCATAGGCTTCATTTTCTATCACCTCTTCATTTTCTTCTTCCATACTTGATTGCAGTCACCGGTGCTTGTGTCCCTTTTTGTCTCATTCTTGGTGTGTGACTGCACTCACGTATAAGCTTTTCTGCATCCATGAGTATTTTGACCAATGGTGGCAGGTGACTCTCTTTATGGAGCCACTTTCCTTTCTGACTGCTTCTTCAAGTCCTTTGTACTAATTTTCTTTTTGACTTCAGCGATATGGCAGACGTTATACCCCTACTAAATTATCATTTTTTATCAGCGCATTTTCCACAGTTTTTCTGTTTTATAGTTATCACATTCTATACACTGGGCACATACATCTTTCATTCTTTAAAACAATCACCCAGAGTCTTTTCCTGAGCCCTATGTTTGTCTAACTCCCTCTAGTGGCCTTTATCTTCATCACTCCTAACCTAGGGTTTTCTCCTTGTTCCATTTTTCTAGATGTTGAAGCAGATATTCCGGTTTGTTTTTGGGCACACGGCCCACTTATGTTTTTGTACTCGGAATTACAGCTCTTATGGAAAAGATAAAATATAAATGTATGTTAAACCGTATAAATTCTATTAAATTCTTTATAAAATACCGTTAGATAAAATATAGAGAAGTCAGCTCACTGAAAAATAACTCCATATTAGGACAATATAATGGATAAAATTTGCAACAGAAATTATATGTTTTGATTATTTGTATTGACTGTAAATAGATATTGTATGAATGTTCTTCACCGTGAGAGTTCATCCCTAGTGGAATATTATTTGTATTGACAGTAAATAGATATTGTATGACTGTTCTTCACCGTGAGAGTTCATCCCTAGTGGAATATTATTTGTATTGACTGTAAATAGATATTTTATGAATGTTCTTCACCGTAAGAGTTCATCCCTAGTGGAATATTATTTGTATTGACTGTAAATAGATATTGTATGAATGTTCTTCACCGTAAGAGTTCATCCCTAGTGGAATATTATTTGTATTGACTGCAAATAGATATTGTATGAATGTTCTTCACCGTAAGAGTTCATCCCTAGTGGAATATTATTTGTATTGACTGCAAATAGATATTGTATGAATGTTCTTCACCGTAAGAGTTCATCCCTAGTGGAATATTATTTGTATTGACTGTAAATAGATATTGTATGAATGTTCTTCACCGTAAGAGTTCATCCCTAGTGGAATATTATTTGTATTGACTGTAAATAGATATTGTATGAATGTTCTTCACCGTAAGAGTTCATCCCTAGTGGAATATTATTTGTATTGACTGTAAATAGATATTGTATGAATGTTCTTCACCGTAAGAGTTCATCCCTAGTGGAATATTATTTGTATTGACTGTAAATAAATATTGCATGAATGTTCTTCACCGTAAGAATTCATCCCTAGTGGAATATTATTTGTATCTTCTTACTTTTCTATTCAGGACTTTTATCATAAAAGAAACGATTTTTCAGGTTGCTCTGTAAAATACTGTAAATTTTACACTAATATTTCTCGTCAAATCAATGGCAATGTAAAACTCAATGTTGTAAAGTCTTACAATGTACATTTTTACTAATTATATCACAATAATTATATCATTTCATTAGGAGGATAACTAATATTAATTATTTTACCTTGAATTGACCAAGGCAAGATGAATTAATATCTTCTAAACAGGTTATAAGATCTGTTGCTAGTGCTCATGTTGAAGAATGATGCTACTGAGTCCTTATTATTGATAATTAGGGTCCCTGTTATTTAATTTAACTTAATGATGGTATATATGGAATAAGTATACCACTACTCGTTCATTTCATAGAGGAATTATCAAGAGTTATGTCTTAATTTTTGTTATATTGAATTAGTTTCAGTGTATTTAATGATTTATAATGAAGATGAAGATTTTTAGGCATGGATGATTTGATAATTTAAATAAAATTAACTTGATTAATATCATATTAAGATTGAAGTATCTAGGAATATTATGAGTCATTATTCTTGTGTTTGTCTAATGCCCCGTACACACTGTCAAACACTTCATCAAACTGTTTGTCTAATGCCCCGTACACACTGTCAAACACTTCATCAAACTGTTTGTTTAATGCCCCGTACACACTGTCAAACACTTCGTCAAACTGTTTGTCTAATGCCCCGTACACACTGTCAAAAAATTCGCAAAACTGTTTTCTAATGCCCCGTACACACTGTCAAACACTTCATCAAACTGTTTGTTTAATGCCCCGTACACACTGTCAAACAATTCATCAAACTGTTTGTCTAATGCCCCGTACACACTGTCAAACACTTCATCAAACTGTTTGTCTAATGCCCCGTACACACTGTCAAACACTTCATCAAACTGTTTGTCTAATGCCCCGTACACACTGTCAAACACTTCATCAAACTGTTTGTCTAAAGCCCCGTACACACTGTCAAACACTTCATCAAAATGTTTGTCTAATGCCCCGTACACACTGTCAAACAATTCATCAAACTGTTTGTCTAATGCCCCGTACACACTGTCAAACACTTCATCAAACTGTTTGTCTAATGCCCCGTTCACACTGTCAAACAATTCGCAAAACTGTTTGTCAGTATGTAATGTGTATCAGACAAACAGTTTGATGAAGTGTTTGACAGTGTGTACGGGACATCAGACAAAAAAGAACAATCTTTTGGTTAAGTTCAAAAGCAGGTTTCTTTACCATACTGTTCAATTGACAATCACTATCAGTTCAGTCCATTCATCTGTCCATCTTACACTATTTTCTTCATTCACCATTCACACAGAATGTAAGGGATGACTGGACAGATTCACCACCAAAATGTTAATAGGTATGTGTGATGTAAATAGTTATTCTACTTGCAGTCAAAGATAAGTGTGTCGGTGATGATTTTTTGACTGTTTACTAATTTCAAATTTATAAAAAGAAACTTTACTAATTGTAATGTTTGTAGATATTTTAAAACTGGTCTGGGTACACGATTTCAAATTTGAAAGATTCGAAAATAAAATAAAATTAGAAAACTGTGATTTGAAAAATTAGCATCATCACAGTGACTCTTTTCTCTGATAGTACATCATCACAGTGACTCTTTTCTCTGATAGTACATCATCACAGTGACTCTTTTCTCTGATAGTACATCATCACAGTGACTCTTTTCTCTGATAGTACATCATCACAGTGACTCTTTTCTCTGATAGTACATCATCACAGTGACTCTTTTCTCTGATAGTACATCATCACAGTGACTCTTTTCTCTGATAGTACATCATCACAGTGACTCTTTTCTCTGATAGTACATCATCACAGTGACTCTTTTCTCTGATAGTACATCATCACAGTGACTCTTTTCTCTGATAGTACATCATCACAGTGACTCTTTTCTCTGATAGTACATCATCACAGTGACTCTTTTCTCTGATAGTACATCATCACAGTGACTCTTTTCTCTGATAGTACATCATCACAGTGACTCTTTTCTCTGATAGTACATCATCACAGTGACTCTTTTCTCTGATAGTACATCATCACAGTGACTCTTTTCTCTGATAGTACATCATCACAGTGACTCTTTTCTCTGATAGTACATCATCACAGTGACTCTTTTCTCTGATAGTACATCATCACAGTGACTCTTTTCTCTGATAGTACATCATCGCAGTGACTCTTTTCTCTGATAGTACATAGTTTTGTTATGTTCTTAGTTATGTTATTTACGTAGATCTAGGAAGTTAAATGTCCGAGTCACGAAGATTGCCGTTGTGTAATTCCTTTATATTCGACATAACTGTGACTATTTTTGCTGAATCATCGTAAAAAGAGTAAACAGTGACTGAGCTGATATTGTCTAAACTTTATTGTACCTTAAAATACCGGCACTTGGCGCCTAAATTTTATATTGTACTTTCAGTTCAAAATAATAAATACTTTTCACTGCCCCCAGGGGCTCTATCCTGAAGCTGTCTGTGGTGAATGGGAGAGAAGGGGGGTGGCGTCCCTTGGGCTTAGAACTGTTGCCATTTGGATTGTTATATACTATAATTTCAGTATGAATTTATATTGTTTATTAAGCAACCTTGAAATATCTTTTGTTGTTATGGATGTCGAATTTCTATAATTGTTTATTTCACCAAAGTATCAGACTCTAAAAGTCAGTAAACACCATCTAGGAACTCTTACGCTTTTTTACTATCACCTCTTCATTTTCCTCTTCCATCCGTGAGGGCAGCCACCGGTTCTTGTGTCCTTTTTGGTGACATTCCTTCGTAAGTGACTGTATTAACGGAGTAGCTTGTTTGCATCCATGAGCATTGTCACCGATGGTGGTAGGTGACTTTGTTCATGCTGTCACTTTCCTTTCTGACTGCTTCTTCTAGTCCCTTGTACTTAATTTCCTTTCGACGTCAAATATTTGGCCTCTGGTTCCGAAACTCCTGAAAGTAAATTAATTATATTTGTGGCAATAAATTATAACCGGTCATTTACACGCTTTCATTTCCTGTATGATTTATGACCAGTATGATATATTCAATCCTGTATGATTTGTTCAATAAGTTACTAAATCATTGGAGCTGCAATTACATATGAACAATTAAAAATGAAGAGATAAATCGGTCACAGTCTCATAAAATCTGTAAGTCTAATATCTTTTTCCGAATCCCAAAAAAGGTACATAACAGGATTAGCCCTCAGGGGCTCTATCCTGAATATGTCTGTGGTTTGAAAGAGAAGGGGGGTGGTGTTCTTTGGATCCTGAACTGTTGTAATTTGGATAATATATTGTCTTTTAATTTTTCTCCATGTTAATCTTTTTTTAACGCTACTTGCAGTTTTTAGAGGATAGCGCTAGGGTTATGCTCTTCAACTACGAGGTCTTAGATTTTGTGTTAGGTAGACTCGTAGGCTTCATTTACTATCACCTCTTCATTTTCCTCTTATATTTTGTGTTAGGTAGACTCGTAGGCTTCATTTACTATCACCTCTTCATTTTCCTCTTATATTTTGTGTTAGGTAGACTCATAGGCTTCATTTACTATCACCTCTTCATTTTCCTCTTATATTTTGTGTTAGGTAGACTCGTAGGCTTCATTTGCTATCACCTCTTCATTTTCCTCTTAGATTTTGTGTTAGGTAGACTCATAGGCTTCATTTACTATCACCTCTTCATTTTCCTCTTCCATACGTGAGTTACAGTTCTTAACCAGTATGGTGGGGCTCAATCTTGCATAAAGATATTCTTTCTAAATCAGTTAAAATTGAAAAAGAGCCAGAAATCAGACTGGGGTAAATTGAGATCATTATCGCCATTAACATTTGTATCAGTGAAAACTAGTCTGAAAATTCCCCCATCCCTCATGGTCACCCACACGGTTGTTCTAGGTGAATGAAGTGGTTTCTCTGCTGTCCAGTGAGGGTTAGTACTGGACCAGACAACTGTGAGTGGTAACTCCACCCTGGATATGGAAATGTGTTGAAGGATGCTGAAGGAAATCTTGTGAATGCAAAATATTGACTAACATTTCTCCAGAAAAGGCCGTTCTTGCTGCATAGTCGTTTGCGTTAAGTTCTTGTATAATTAACAGATAAGGATATACCTAATAAATATATTTCTTTTAAGTCTAGAATTGAATTCAAATCGGACCAATATTAAGAAGTTATTGAAGTTTAGAATATGGAACTCTAAGCTTATACACCCTGTATTTACACTCGCATATTTACATTTTGATACATTTTATTTTATGATGTTTAACATTTTATGATGTTTACACTTATGATGTTTACTCTTTTGCATACCTAACACAAAAATGAAGACTCAGTAGTTGAAGAGCATAACTCTAGCGCTATCCTCCAAAACTGCAAGTAATGTTAAAAAAATGATTAACGTGGGGGAAAAAATCAATTTATTGATAATGATAATAATGATAAGATTTATTGAGAAAAAAGTATACAAATATTTCTGAAAAAATGAGGCTATTCATGGCAGACTATTAATAATAGATTCCTTACTTCAACTCAGACTAAATTTCTTCACTATACAAGATAGTTCTCTTACTCAGGTCACTATATTCACTATAGAGGAGTTCACTATAGTAGAGCTAGTAGTTCTACTGTATTTCTATGTCACAATGTTTTGAGGTGGTTTCCTAGCCTTTGAAATTAACTAACTAAGAATTACCTAATAGTGTCACACAGGTAAACTGTCACCCTGTAACTTTAAGTGACTTTTCTCTCTAAAAAAGTCTCTAAATCCTTCTGAATTGAAATGGGGACTTCTCAATAGTTCGATACCCCATTGGTCTGACACCCCATTGGTCTGACACCCCATTGGTCTGATACCCCATTGGTCTGACACCCCATTGGTCTGACATCCCATTAGTCAATATATCTCCAGTTTCTGTGATATTTTCAATTTATTACTTCAATGCTGATATATGTGTAAAGGGGGTCGTGCCGCCCCCCATACCCCCCCCCCCTGCCAGGCCATTAAACAATCATGAAGTATGCAGTACAACAAACTAGCGGATACAACAAACTACATTACGGCTATCTTTTACCAAAATTGGCCAAAAAGCGTGAAAACACGAGTTTTTTCAAAATTCCCAATCCTTCAGTAATACATAGGAAATAAATAACTTTAAACCCCCATATCTCAAAAACTATTAGTTTCTACAAAAAACAGTTTTGATTTTCGGATTCTATGGACAAAAATATATATAAAAAAAATAATTTAAATTAAAACTGGTGGGGGTCGTCAAATGGGAAAGAATTTTGACTAAATACTGTTGTACTTTTTTATTATTGACTGTAGTAAAGCAGTACGACTGTAGGCCGACAGTAATTCAGTCACAGTGACTGCAGCAGAAAATTGGTCACAGATATGTCTACGCAGCTTGCAAGATATATGGAGGAAATATTAATACTAATTAAATAATATTAACTTCAGTTAAACACACAATATCTACACTAAAATTTAAGAAGCTATATACAGTATTACATTTATTTCATCATTCATTATTTATTCTATGTTTTTCATTATTCCATCAGTATTTTATTCAAAGACAGGTAACAGTACATTAATTGTCTGGTATATCTCCGTAAACCTCAAAAATTCTATCTACAAATCTACACTGGATGCTTCTAATTGGTGTAAGACTGCAAACAACCTTTCCCCTGTGACGCGTAGTAGTGTTGTTATGTTGTAGTTAAATAACAATGTTGTGCTGAACAGCATTCTCTCCTTTTACATGTGATAGCTATTCCCCCCCCCCCCTAAATCATACAAGGTGTGTTATGATGTATACGCTTTGGAAAAATACACTATGCAAGTCATTCGATTTATATGCAGCGTGTGTAGCTATACATCCTATACAGTATACATCCGTGTGTAGCTATTCCTATCCACCTGCATAGGTACAATTGTATCCGTATGTAGATATATACATCCGTGTGTATAGCTATATATATATATTATACATAAGTTGTATAGTGTCATTATATATCCGTATGGTATAGCTATAAATATATCCCTACGTATAGCTTTGATTTAACTTTTTTAATGCTTTTAATGTAACAAACCCTGTTAAATATTCATTCAAAAGACTATCAAATATTTCTAATATCAAACACTTCTTAAAATTCAAGAAAAATACATTTTTGTACAAATATAATTTCTGAGAAATTTGTAAAAATAAGATTGTATTTTGCGTAATAGGGTGAAGCAGGTAAATTGCGGCACACTAACTAACTTCAGCCCCAAATCACAAAAACACTAATAATAATCATATCTTCAAATCAATTTTAAATTATATCATGCATTGCGCTTTAATTCTTTAGATATAACATTTTAATATAAATTCAGTTGATTTCTCATTAGTTCGACGCATCATTAGTCTGACTAATCTTCCTGCCAAGCCATTAAATGATTATACAGTGTCCAGTACAACAAACTAGCGGATACAACAAACTACATTAAATGATGAAATCGAATGAGGGATAGCATCATACAAATTAATATTAGGAATAAAATAAGATAGGAATATAAATTATATAAATAAATGATTTTTTTTTATTTGGATTTAGTTATTAATTGAGTATATATATAAAAAAAAGAAATCGAGAAAAAACATATGACCAATGGGGTGTCAGACCAATGGGGTGTCAGAGCCCCCCTGCCAGGTCATTAATCAATCATGAAGTGTGTAGTACAACAAACTAGCAGATACAACAAACCACATTACTGTTTCATGTACAAAATCTTTATTGTTTGAGTAATTTCAATGAAAACACGAGTTTTTTTAAAGTTCTCAATCCTTCAGTAATACATAGGAAACAAATAACTTTAAACACTCATATCTCAAAAACTATTAGTTTCTACAAAAAACTGTTTTGATTTTCGGATTCTATGGACAAAAATACATATAAAAAAATTAATTTAAATTAAAACTGGTGGGGGTCGTCAAATGGGAAAGACCTCTTTTCGGTCAATTAAGTTAGCAATACAAATGATTTAATATACAAACAATTTAAAAATTCCTTTTAATATATTCACTATGCTATTCGTACGGAGTGGTTAGATACACTCTATAGACTCTCTCCAGAGTCCCAATAGTGTATCTTACAAGGACATACGACTTATTGTCATGACTTTTATGCAATATATTAAGTACAATAGACCTAACAATTAAGCTATTGTTCAAACCATCAATTGTTGTCCAACCTTATAGGGTAAGTTACGAATTATCGGACAGTTCCACATTTCCGATCATAGCAGAACAATTTTTTCTACTTTAAAATTTTATATTTTAAATAATTTCCTTCTATGATCGAAAATTTGTTGCTGTCCGATAATACGTAACTCCCCTAGTTACCTTGAAGTCAGATAATTACTTAGAAAGTCCTAATCACTGTAATGGCTCCTTGTGCTATCGGGCCAATTGTCTGAATCTACAGAAGGTCAGATTGGTGTAACACCGCGGTTGGTACACCGGATACAGATCCTCGGTACTTGTCGCAATATTTGTTATCGGTAGATTGTGTCCTCTTACGGTGAATTTTTTTTATCGTAAAATATCAGACAGTATCGTCAAGAATGTCCGACGAAAGACTATAGGTTTTTTTATGATAAATCAGGATTGTATTTTGGTCTAATCATTTATTGTCGTAGATAGATGACCTTTTTATCATCGATTATAATCACCGATTAAAAACCGATGATCGGTTATTATAATTTCGGAACGAGTCTCCATAAGCGCCACATTTTCCATGCTAGTGTGAACAGTAAAGTCATTCCCTGGTTAGTACACCGGTGACTCCAATCCCAGTCTCCACAAGCACCACGTAAAGTCATTCACACGAGTGATTATACCTAACTAAAAATAAGGTTAAAAATCACCTTTGGATTATTTAACCTTCAATGTAAATACTTCTACTGGACAACATTTAAACAAAATGATTCTCTCGTGATCAACAACAATCCGATACACTTAGTAGAGCTGTTGTTTGGTAGTTTTTTCTTTAAGTACTAGTTACCTTCGTAAAATCGCGGAAGGTTATGCTTTATTTATTTATTTGTTATCTTGTTAATCGCATAACTCAAAAAGTATTCAACCAAATTGTCTGGAATCTTGTGGGACGATTGTTCATTATCCAGGAACCATTTGTATAGATTTGGGAGCGATCGGGTCAAAGGTCAAGGTCATTTATAACTCAAGTACTCAACCAAAATAAATATAGCGGTGGTGAAGGTATGCGTTCTACGTTTTCCTTGTTTTAACTGGAAATATGTTGTCTGTAAAAAATAAATAACTACACTGTCTAAGTCGGGGATTAATATTCTTTTTTCATTATTTTATTCCTGTCTCATTTTTATTTTGGTTTTTCATTTATTCCTCATTATTTTCAATTCCATTTTCATTATTTCGAAATAGAGCAGCTAAACAAATTGTTCTCTCATAAAATTAGCCTAGCGTCAATCTTACTTTTGATCGTCTTATTCGAAAATAAGTTAAATATCCATTTCATATTATTGCGGAAGGTTCTGAACATACTAAGATAATCAAACAAATCATCATTAACTAATTTAGCTATTAATCTAATTCATGGATGGAATAGCACACTTTACGCTCTAGATCAAACATGTTATAAATTCCTACATTAATTGTGGGGAGAAATTCCCATTAATTTACGAATTTCATATTGGAATTAATTAATTCACAACTAAAATCAATGACCAACCAAGAACCGTTATATTCGTTAATCTGTCGATATTTTTTTGTCTAAAAAATACAATGTTTTTCATTAAAAACATTAATGGTTATATCCGTCCACATATACAATGAATAAATATATAAATGTTACAATAAAATAACTACGGAAACAAGTAACTGCAGAAACAAGTAACTACAGAAACAAGTAACTACAGAAACAAGTAACTACAGAAACAAGTAACTACAGAAACAAGTAACTACAGAAACAAGTAACTACGGAAACAAGTAACTACAGAAACAAGTAACTACAGAAACAAGTAACTACAGAAACAAGTAACTACAGAAACAAGTAACTACAGAAACAAGTAACTACAGAAACAAGTAACTACAGAAACAAGTAACTACAGAAACAAGTAACTACGGAAACAAGTAACTACGGAAACAAGTAACTACGGAAACAAGTAACTACGGAAACAAGTAACTACGGAAACAAGTAACTACAGAAACAAGTAACTACAGAAACAAGTAACTACAGAAACATGTAACTACGGAAACAAGTAACTACGGAAACAAGTAACTACGGAAACAAGTAACTACAGAAACAAGTAACTACAGAAACAAGTAACTACAGAAACAAGTAACTACGGAAACAAGTAACTACGGAAACAAGTAACTACAGAAACAAGTAACTACAGAAACAAGTAACTACAGAAACAAGTAACTACGGAAACAAGTAACTACGGAAACAAGTAACTACGGAAACAAGTAACTACAGAAACAAGTAACTACTGAAACAAGTAACTACTGAAACAAGTAACTACAGAAACAAGTAACTACGGAAACAAGTAACTACGGAAACAAGTAACTACGGAAACAAGTAACTACGGAAACAAGTAACTACAGAAACAAGTAACTACTGAAACAAGTAACTACTGAAACAAGTAACTACTGAAACAAGTAACTACTGAAACAAGTAACTACAGAAACAAGTAACTACGGAAACAAGTAACTACGGAAATTCTTTCAGAATTAAATAAATAAAGGCAAGCTCAGTCCTGAATAAATTATATCACTTACTGACTTCAGCCTAAATATTATATAAACAAATATAATATACCTAAATGTATATAGGAATTGCTCCTAATAATTATACAGTGTATCTATCTTGGTGTACCTCTAGTGGTGTACCACTAATGGTGTACCTCTAATGGTGTACCTCTAATGGTGTACCTCTAATGGTGTACCTCTAATGGTGTACCTCTAATGGTGTACCTCTAATAGTGTACCTCTAATGGTGTACCTCTAATAGTGTACCTCTAATGGTGTACCTCTAATAGTGTACCTCTAATGGTGTACCTAATAACTAGTGTTATCCTGACCTTAATATGTTACTTCAAAGTCAAGTTGTTGAGTTACAGAAAACAGGTTAGAGTTGGTAGGTATAGTAATGCTCATAATGTTCATATTGTTCATATTGTTCATAATGTTCATAATGTTCATAATGTTCATATTGTTCATATTGTTCATATTTAACATATTGTTCATATTGTTCATATTGTTCATATTGAACATATTGAACATATTGGTCTTATTGTTCATATTCATTAGTATTTTCATATCAATAAATATACTCAATAGGTAGACAGTTTATTTAATTATTTATAGTTTATTTAGTTATTTATAGTTTATTTAGTTATTTATAGTTTATTTAGTTATTTATAGTTTATTTAGTTATTTATAGTTTATTTATAGTTTATTTAGTTATTTATAGTTTATTTAGTTATTTATAGTTTATTTAGTTATTTATAGTTTATTTAGTTATTTATAGTTTATTTAGTTATTTATAGTTTATTTAGTTATTTATAATTTATTTAATTATTTATAGTTTATTTAGTTATTTATAGTTTATTTAGTTATTTATAATTTATTTAATTATTTATAGTTTATTTAGTTATTTATAGTTTATTTAGTTATTTATAGTTTATTTAGTTATTTATAGTTTATTTAGTTATTATAGTTATTTAGTTATTTATAGTTTATTTAGTTATTTATAGTTTATTTAGTTATTTATAATTTATTTAGTTATTTATAGTTTATTTAGTTATTTATTTAGTTATTTATAGTTTATTTAGTTATTTATAATTTATTTAGTTAATTATAGTTTATTTAGTTATTTATAGTTTTTTTAGTTATTTATAGTTTATTTAGTTATTTATAGTTTATTTAGTTATTTATAGTTTATTTATAGTTTATTTAGTTATTTATAGTTTATTTAGTTATTTATAGTTTATTTAGTTATTTATAGTTTATTTAGTTATTTATAGTTTATTTAGTTATTTATAGTTTATTTAGTTATTTATAGTTTATTTAGTTATTTATAGTTTATTTAGTTATTTATAGTTTATTTAGTTATTTATTTAGTTATTTATAGTTTATTTAGTTATTTATAATTTATTTAGTTAATTATAGTTTATTTAGTTATTTATAGTTTATTTAGTTATTTATAGTTTATTTAGTTATTTATAATTTATTTAATTATTTATAGTTTATTTAGTTATTTATAGTTTATTTAGTTATTTATAGTTTATTTAGTTATTTATAGTTTATTTAGTTATTATAGTTTATTTAGTTATTTATAGTTTATTTAGTTATTTATAGTTTATTTAGTTATTTATAGTTTATTTATAGTTTATTTAGTTATCTATAGTTTATTTAGTTATTTATAGTTTATTTAGTTATTTATAGTTTATTTAGTTATTTATAGTTTATTTAGTTATTTATAGTTTATTTAGTTATTTATAGTTTATTTAGTTATTTATAGTTTATTTAGTTATTTATAGTTTATTTAGTTATTTATTTAGTTATTTATAGTTTATTTAGTTATTTATAATTTATTTAGTTAATTATAGTTTATTTAGTTATTTATAGTTTATTTAGTTATTTATAGTTTATTTAGTTATTTATAGTTTATTTAATTATTTATAGTTTATTTAGTTATTTATAGTTTATTTAGTTATTTATAGTTTATTTAGTTATTTATAGTTTATTTAGTTATTATAGTTATTTAGTTATTTATAGTTTATTTAGTTATTTATAGTTTATTTAGTTATTTATAATTTATTTAGTTATTTATAGTTTATTTAGTTATTTATTTAGTTATTTATAGTTTATTTAGTTATTTATAATTTATTTAGTTAATTATAGTTTATTTAGTTATTTATAGTTTTTTTAGTTATTTATAGTTTATTTAGTTATTTATAGTTTATTTAGTTATTTATAGTTTATTTAGTTATTTATAGTTTATTTATAGTTTATTTAGTTATTTATAGTTTATTTAGTTATTTATAGTTTATTTAGTTATTTATAGTTTATTTAGTTATTTATAGTTTATTTAGTTATTTATAGTTTATTTAGTTATTTATAGTTTATTTAGTTATTTATAGTTTATTTAGTTATTTATAGTTTATTTAGTTATTTATAGTTTATTTAGTTATTTATAGTTTATTTAGTTATTTATAGTTTATTTATAGTTTATTTAGTTATTTATAGTTTATTTAGTTATTTATAGTTTATTTAGTTATTTATAGTTTATTTAGTTATTTATAGTTTATTTAGTTATTTATAGTTTATTTAGTTATTTATAATTTATTTAGTTAATTATAGTTTTTTTAGTTATTTATAGTTTATTTAGTTATTTATAGTTTATTTAGTTATTATAGTTTATTTAGTTATTTATAGTTTATTTAGTTATTTATAGTTTATTTAGTTATTTATAGTTTATTTAGTTATTTATAGTTTATTTAGTTATTATAGTTACTTTGAATGCAAAGAGCATTGTTAGGTTAGTATTATTGATATCTTTATCATAACAAGTCCATTGAAGGAAATTACTGGAGGGTAATGTTGTATTGTGATACCATTTGTTATATGTAATTACAATAATAACTATAATAATCAGTCATGATTAGTGTAGATAATGCTCTACTGTGACTGTAGTTACTGTCACTGTAGTTACTGTCACTGTAGTTACTGTCACTGTAGTTACTGTCACTGTAGTTACTGTCACTGTAGTTACTGTCACTGTAGTTACTGTCACTGTAGTTACTGTCACTGTAGTTACTGTCACTGTAGTTACTGTCACTGTAGCTACTGTCACTGTAGTTACTGTCACTGTAGCTACTGTCACTGTAGCTACTGTCACTGTAGTTACTGTCACTGTAGTTACTGTCACTGTAGTTACTGTCACTGTAGTTACTGTCACTGTAGTTACTGTCACTGTAGTTACTGTCACTGTAGTTACTGTCACTGTAGTTACTGTCACTGTAGTTACTGTCACTGTAGTTACTGTCACTGTAGTTACTGTCACTGTAGTTACTGTCACTGTAGCTACTGTCACTGTAGTTACTGTCACTGTAGCTACTGTCACTGTAGTTACTGTCACTGTAGCTACTGTCACTGTAGTTACTGTCACTGTAGTTACTGTCACTATAGCTACAGTCACTGTAGTTACTGTCACTGTAGTTACTGTCACTGTAGCTACTGTCACTGTAGTTACTGTCACTGTAGTTACTGTCACTATAGCTACAGTCACTGTAGTTACTGTCACTGTAGTTACTGTCACTGTAGCTACTGTCACTGTAGTTACTGTCACTGTAGTTACTGTCACTGTAGTTACTGTCACTGTAGTTACTGTCACTGTAGCTACTGTCACTGTAGTTACTGTCACTGTAGTTACTGTCACTGTAGTTACTGTCACTGTAGTTACTGTCACTGTAGTTACTGTCACTGTAGTTACTGTCACTGTAGTTACTGTCACTATAGCTACAGTCACTGTAGTTACTGTCACTGTAGTTACTGTCACTGTAGTTACTGTCACTGTATATGGTCATTGTTTTTCTCAGATGGATCTCAGTGTCCTTGTAATAAGAAAGTTGACCTTTGAATGCAGTACAGGGTAACAGTACCTAGTGATAGATCACTAGGTACAGTGATAGATCACTAGGTACAGTGATAGATCACTAGGTACAGTGATAGATCACTAGGTACAGTGATAGATCACTAGGTACAGTGATAGATCACTAGGTACAGTGATAGATCACTGTACCTAGTGATAGAACAATGTACCTAGTGATAGATCATTGTACCTAGTGATAGATCACTGTACCTAGTGATATATCACTGTACCTAGTGATATATCACTGTGTCTAGTGATAGATCACTGTGTCTAGTGATAGATCACTGTGTCTAGTGATAGATCACTGTACCTAGTGATAGATCACTGTACCTAGTGATATATCACTGTGTCTAGTGATAGATCACTGTACCTAGTGATATATCACACTATTTTATAATTACCGTTCAATGTAGCAATATTCTATTTGTATTTACTCAATATATACAAATTAATAAAACTCTACAATAACTTAATTATTAATTACAGAGTATATCATTTATTTCTAATTATTATCAATAAATGACATCACATTTTATTCAATTTAAAATCTTAATTTTTATTAGTTTTTGATCATTTTCTTCCTGCTTTTGGCAAGGAAGTAAATTCACTGGAGTTACTTTCAAATGTTTAGTCAGTGGTAGTGTCACGTTTGGATTCTTGTCACGTCTAGACCCAGTCAGAAATTAGTGGCGTCTGCTTTCATTAGGGTAAAGTACGAATCATTGGTCAGTTTCACATCTTCGGTCATATAAGAAAAAATGATATTATAATTGCTAAAAATAAAAATTAAATAACAATTATATTATCGTTTTTCCTTATATGACCGAAGATGTGAAACTGACCAATGATTCGTAATTTACCCTAGTGATTATAAATTATAATATATGATTAAAGGGTCATCTATTTACGACAATAAATGATTAGATTTTAAAAAACTATCGTTATTTTAATGTAAAACTCATCGTCTATCGTCGGACAGTTCCGATGATATTGTCGTAACGATATTTTACGGTAAAATTTGATTCACCGTATATGAGACTATTTTTTATTATTCTTATAATTGTTGCTCTGAAAAAAATAGGTAAAATTATCAAATACTAGTAAAATTATTCAAAATGATCAAATATTAGTTAGATATGAACTATAGGAAGACTAGTATAAATTACCAGTACTATTTAGATATATTTGCCTCCTATTTACCATATATACCTACCATTGCAGCTAATATTTTAAATAACATAAATCTCTGAGTTTAGCCTTGAATTACATAATAAATTAAATAGGTATTAGAATATTCAAAAGATATTTAAGTTTATTTCTATTCGAAGTGTTCATGAATTAGTATAGTTTGAATTGATTTAAGCTGTTAATAGATATATATTAATAAACATATATTAAACTCACAACTTTGAAGTGCTAATATAATTAAATAGTATTATATTTTTTATTTACATTTTAGATTACAAATAATTACAACGTTTGATTGAGTTAGGTAGAGTTTACTATCACCTCTTCATTTTCCTCTTAGATTTTGTGTTAGATAGACTCGTTGGCTTCATTTACTATCACCTCTTCATTTTCCTCTTAGTTTTTGCGTTAGGTAGACTCGTTGGCTTTATTTACTATCACCTCTTCATTTTCCTCTTAGATTTTGTGTTAGATAGACTCGTTGGCTTCATTTACTATCACCTCTTCATTTTCCTCTTAGTTTTTGCGTTAGGTAGACTCGTTGGCTTTATTTACTATCACCTCTTCATTTTCCTCTTAGTTTTTGCGTTAGGTAGACTCGTTGGCTTTATTTACTATCACCTCTTCATTTTCCTCTTAGATTTTGCGTTAGGTAGACTCGTTGGCTTTATTTACTATCACCTCTTCATTTTCCTCTTAGTTTTTGCGTTAGGTAGACTCGTTGGTTTTATTTACTATCACCTCTTCATTTTCCTCTTAGTTTTTGCGATAGGTAGACTCGTTGGCTTTATTTACTATCACCTCTTCATTTTCCTCTTAGTTTTTGTGTTAGGTAAACTGTAGGCTTCATTTACTATCACCTCTTCATTTTCTTCTTCCATCCGTGAGTGCAGCTACTGGTGCTTGTGTCCCTTTTCGTCTCATTCCTTGATGAGTGACTGCATTCACGGAGTAGCTTTTCTGCATCCATGAGCATTGTCACCCACCGGTGGTTGGTGACTTTGTTCATGGAGCCACTTTTCTTTCTAAGTGCTTCTTCCAGTCCCTTGTATTTTAACTGCTGGCAGTTGCACTGACAGTAGCGCAGTAATACCCCATTAGTAGCGCA
This sequence comes from Caprella mutica, assembly GCA_947561585.1. Taxonomy (NCBI): domain Eukaryota; kingdom Metazoa; phylum Arthropoda; class Malacostraca; order Amphipoda; family Caprellidae; genus Caprella; species Caprella mutica. The sequence goes on along the minus strand of CANNZV010000337.1, from coordinate 102,007 downwards.
GGTGTAGCGCAGTAATACCCCATTAGTAGCGCAGTAATTCCCCATTAGTAGCGCAGTTGTAGCGCAGTAATACCCCATTAGTAGCGCAGTAATACCCCATTAGTAGCGCAGTTGTAGCGCAGTAATTCCCCATCAGTAGCGCAGTTGTAGCGCAGTAATACCCCATTAGTAGCGCAGTTGTGGCGCAGTAATACCCCATTAGTAGCGCAGTTGTAGCGCAGTAATACCCCATTAGTAGCGCAGTTGTAGCGCAATAATAACGCAGTAGTAGTACTGACAATAGCGCAGTAGCAGCCCAGACAGTAGCGTAGTAGCAGCACAGAAAGTAGCGCAGTAGCAGCACAGACAGTAGCGCAGTAGCAGCACAGACAGTAGCGCAGTAGCAGCACAGACAGTAGCGCAGAAAGTAGTGCAGTAGCAGCACAGACAGTAGCGCAGTATCAGCACAGAAAGTAGCGCAGTAGCAGCACAGAAAGTAGCGCAGTAGCAGCACAGACAGTAGCGCAGTAGCAGCACAGACAGTAGCGCAGAAAGTAGTGCAGTAGCAGCACAGACAGTAGCGCAGTATCAGCACAGAAAGTAGCGCAGTATCAGCACAGAAAGTAGCGCAGTAGCAGCACAGAAAGTAGCGCAGTAGCAGCACAGACAGTAGCGCAGTTGTAGCGCAGTAGCAGCACAGACAGTAGCGCAGTAATATCACAGTAGTAGCGCATTAATAGCACAGTAGTAGCGCAGCAATAGCGCAGTAATATCGCATTCACTGCAGGATGTTGTGCAATAGTTCCACTAGTCAGTTGCAGCTCTGTGATATTATGAAACAAAATGAATGTGGTGTGGACGGGGTAAGTAATTACATGATGTATGAGTTACATAATGTATGAATTATATAATGTATGAATTACATGATGTATGAATTGCATAATGTATGAATTGCATGATGTATGAATTACATGATGTATGAATTGCATAATGTATGAATTGCATAATGTATGAATTACGTGATGTATGAATTACATGATGTATGAATTACATAATGTATGAATTATATAATGTATGAATTGCATGATGTATGAATTATATAATGTATGAATTATATAATGTATGAATTGCATAATGTATGAATTGCATAATGTATGAATTGCATAATGTATGAATTGCTTAATTTATGAATTACATGATGTATGAATTGCATAATGTATGAATTATATAATGTATGAATTGCATAATGTATGAATTACGTGATGTATGAATTACATGATGTATGAATTACATGATGTATGAATTATATAATGTATGAATTGCATAATGTATGAATTATATAATGTATGAATTACATGATGTATGAATTATATAATGTATGAATTATATAATGTATGAAATACATAATGTATGAATTACATAATGTATGAATTATATGATGTATGAATTACATAATGTATGAATTACATGATGTATGAATTACATAATGTATGAATTATATAATGTATGACAGGGGTCGTATGATTATAGGGTAAGTTTCGAGTTATCGGACAGTTCCACATTTTCGATCATGTAAGAAATAGTATTCTTATAATTTATAATTATAATCTATGTATAATAATTATAACTGATTATTATTAAGAAAGCAATATACATATTTAAAAATAGTATATATCAAATAATTAGTAATAACACATTAAAAAAATCGTATAATTCATAATTATAACTTTTAATAACAATAAACGGTTATTATTGTTGTGAATTTTCAGTTTCTTAGTTATTGAACGGTAGAAAAAAGGTTTAAATTCAGTGATAAAATTTACCTGATTTTTTTTCACTTAAAAGGAAGTTAAAAAAATATTTACATTTTTTTGTGTATTTTGCAGAAATTATAAAAAATAAAAAGAAAAACCAGTAAAATGAATTATAAAATTCTTACTCCTCCTCTCAATCTTCTATGGCCCCACCATAACTTTCTCTCAATTCTGTCAACCGGTTCCACAGAACTAAGAAAATTTTAATATCATAATAATTAGGTACTTTTTTCAAATATAATTTAAAATATATTTTAAAAATAAAACTAATAAAACTTTAAAAAAAATCAAAATAGAAAACAATGAAGAATTAAAATATATATTGCCACGGTAAATACAGCGTAGGTAAAATCTTTACTTATTTTCTGTCAATAAATTGAAGTGGTTAATCTTCCGCTATTGAGTTGCCATGTATGCTATTTATTCTATTAGAGTTGCCATGTATGGTATTTATTCTCTTTTACGGTACAAATGTAACCTTCATTGCGTCGCTGTGATTACTGGTGCTGAGTTTATTCTCTCGTAGGAATAGCATGTGTCATGGTGAGATAAACAATGGGCACTAGTGTCACATATACAAGTGAGTCAAAGGGTACCGTAGAGGTCAAATGACCTTAAATGTCACAGAGGTCAAGTGACCTTAAATGTCACAGAGGTTAAATGACCTTAAATGTCACAGAGGTCAAATGACCTTAAATGTCACAGAGGTCAAATGACCTTAAATGTCACAGAGGTCAAATGGAGAGAACGGGTCAAAGCGGAGGCAAAGGTATGCGCTCTACCGAGTGCACATAATCTAGTTTACTATATTTTAGTTTTAAATGTAAGAGCATAGCTATGTCTCTATATTGTCTGGGCAGATTAGAGAAACTTGAATTTTTCTTTTACTGATTTAGATGTTATTACTTGGAATAATCTATAGTAAAATAGTATATTTTATTTAGTCAGGTTGACTCGTATTTTTTTAATTGTCGCACCGTATCTCAGGTGACAGAGTAGCTTTTCTACCTCCCTAAACATGCATCCAATAACTGCTTTATGATTTGTAGAAGCAGGTAACTTGGAAGAAAGTTAGAAGTGGGGTAAATGCTGCATTATTAATCACGTCACGTTATCGGTCAGTCGTTTTGAAAATGGTTTGTGAATGTAATACTTAGAAATTATTATTTAAAATTAATTATAATAAAGAACAGACTAGTTAAATGACTGGAAAATGTGGAAATAACTTTTACAAAATACCATTAGATATTATATCTAAATTTAAATTCGAAACATAATTTTGATATTTTTTCTAGTATTTTTACCTTTGAAATCGTGCACTTCAGAATTTATTTACGCATTTTAGAATTTATTTACGCACTTTAGAATTTACGCACTTTAGAATTTACGCACTTTAGAATTTACGCACTTTAGAATTTATTTACGCACTTTAGAATTTATTTACGCACTTCAGAATTTATTTACGCATCTTAGAATTTATTTACGCATTTTAGAATTTATTTACGCATTTTAGAATTTACGCACTTTAGAATTTATCTACGCACTTTAGAATTTATTTACGCACTTCAGAATTTATTTACGCATCTTAGAATTTATTTACGCATTTTAGAATTTATTTACGCATTTTAGAATTTACGCACTTTAGAATTTGCGCACTTTAGAATTTATCTACGCACTTTAGAATTTATTTACGCACTTCAGAATTTATTTACGCATTTTAGAATTTATTTACGCACTTCAGAATTTATTTACGCATTTTAGAATTTATTTACGCACTTTAGAATTTATTTACGCACTTTAGAATTTATTTACGCACTTTAGAATTTATTTACGCACTTTAGAATTTATTTACGCACTTCAGAATTTATTTACGCACTTCAGAATTTATTTACGCACTTCAGAATTTATTTACGCACTTCAGAATTTACCCATTTTATAATTTATAAAAAAATTCTTCAGCTCTGTACATGAAAGATGATAGTTGTTCTTTACCAATATTTGAAATAAATGATGAATACATTTTAATGTTTTCAACTGTGCTATTTAAAGTATATGCTTAATAAAACATATACTTTGAATACTTTTTACAATATACTTTGTATACTTTTTACAATATACTTTGTATACTTTTTTCAATATACTTCGTATACTTTTTTCAATATACTTTGTATACTTTTTACAATATACTTTGTATACTTTTTACAATATACTTTGTATACTTTTTTCAATATACTTTGTATACTTTTTTCAATATACTTTGTATACTTTTTACAATATACTTTGTATACTTTTTACAATATACTTTGTATACTTTTTACAATATACTTTGTATACTTTTTACAATATACTTTGTATACTTTTTACAATATACTTTGTATACTTTTTTCAATATACTTTGAATATTTTTTACAATATACTTTGTATACTTTTTACAATATACTTTGTATACTTTTTACAATATACTTTGTATACTTTTTACAATATACTTTGTATACTTTTTTCAATATACTTTGAATATTTTTTACAATATACTTTGTATACTTTTTACAATATACTTTGTATACTTTTTACAATATACTTTGTATACTTTTTACAATATACTTTGTATACTTTTTACAATATACTTTGTATACTTTTTACAATATACTTTGTATACTTTTTACAATATACTTTGTATACTTTTTACAATATACTTTGTATACTTTTTACAATATACTTTGTATACTTTTTTCAATATACTTTGTATACTTTTTACAATATACTTTGTATACTTTTTTCAATGTACTTTGTATACTTTTTACAATATACTTTGTATACTTTTTACAATATACTTTGTATACTTTTTACAATATACTTTGTATACTTTTTACAATATACTTTGTATACTTTTTACAATATACTTTGTATACTTTTTACAATATACTTTGTATACTTTTTACAATATACTTTGTATACTTTTTACAATATACTTTGTATACTTTTTTCAATATACTTTGTATACTTTTTTCAATATACTTTGAATATTTTTTACAATATACTTTGTATACTTTTTACAATATACTTTGTATACTTTTTACAATATACTTTGTATACTTTTTACAATATACTTTGTATACTTTTTTCAATATACTTTGTATACTTTTTACAATATACTTTTTTTTTCAGATCCACTTCTTTAAGATGAAAAATTCCGCTTTGCTCCGGTGGACGAACAACAAAAACTCCAAAAACCAACAAAATGGTAAGAAACAAACAATTAATTTAATAGTACTGTAAATCTTTAAATTATTTTTATTCATTATCGACCTGTTCCATATTGTCGATCATAAGAACTAAGTAATAAAACTGAACTAATTTATTTACTTTTTTCTTATATGATCGGCAATGAGGACCGTCCGATAACAAAGAACTTACCCTATGTCTATTTATATTTATTAAATTGTATTAATTGTTCGAGTTAGACGAACAAACAATGTTCGTTGCTCGTGAACAAAATTCCCCATGCTTTTCAATAGAAACAATAATTTTAAGCGAGCAGTACTCAGACACTTAGTTTGGCTCACAGTATTCGAAAAGTGGGAGTTTAAACAAGTCAGTAATTTCAAAAGGTCAGGCTAGGTCATGACCTGTGTAACCCATCCACTTACCGAGTACTGAGAGTGTCCGAGAACTCCAATGTAAATCTACCATGTTAAATTAATTTGTATTCATTTTATTTTTGTGTATGTATGTACCCACGCATTATTTTTTTTTATTAATTTGGTACACAAGGTAAAAAAATGTTTTTTGATCTTCAATGGCCCCACCAAAATTTTCTCTTTGGGTTTGTAAAAGTATAATAAAGTAAATCTGAAATTTTAGATTTTCAAACCAACTCAAAAACATTTTTCCGCACGTTCGTGCATTCCGATTATGGATCAATATTATTTGTGGAAATTGAAGGAAAATATTATAGATTTAATACTGTCTATAGTGATTAAAATTAAACTGTAAAATAGTATTTTTAATTAAATATAACTATCTAACCATTTAGAATACATACACATGTATTTTATAACTAAATGGCAAAGCAGTTAAATAGTGGGTTATTTTTTGACGGGAAAATATACGTGCCTCAAAAAGTGGGCATACATGGATATGTTGACTTGTATTAAGTTTCGTATGATTGAACTTATTTGAATTCGCAATGTTTAATTTATTTTCAATAAATTTTGGTGAAAAATTAAAACAACCACCAATAGTTGTAAATAAAGTGCACAGTAAAGAGTTAAAACAACCACCAATAGTTGTAAATAAAGTGCACAGTGAAGAGTTAAAACAACCACCAATAGTTGTAAATAAAGTGCACAGTGAAGAGTTAAAACAACCACCAATAGTTGTAAATAAAGTGCACAGTGAAGAGTTAAAACAACCACCAATAGTTGTAAATAAAGTGCACAGTGAAGAGTTAAAACAACCACCAATAGTTGTAAATAAAGTGCACAGTGAAGAGTTAAAACAACCACCAATAGTTGTAAATAAAGTGCACAGTGAAGAGTTAAAACAACCACCAATAGTTGTAAATAAAGTGCACAGTGAAGAGTTAAAACAACCACCAATAGTTGTAAATAAAGTGCACAGTGAAGAGTTAAAACAACCACCAATAGTTGTAAATAAAGTGCACAGTGAAGAGTTAAAACAACCACCAATAGTTGTAAATAAAGTGAACAGTGAAGAGTTAAAACAACCACCAATAGTTGTAAATAAAGTGAACAGTGAAGGGTTAAAACAACCACCAATAGTTGTAAATAAAGTGAACAGTGAAGAGTTAAAACAACCACCAATAGTTGTAAATAAAGTGCACAGTGAAGAGTTAAAACAACCACCAATAGTTGTAAATAAAGTGAACAGTGAAGGGTTAAAACAACCACCAATAGTTGTAAATAAAGTGCACAGTGAAGAGTTAAAACAACCACCAATAGTTGTAAATAAAGTGCACAGTGAAGAGTTAAAACAACCACCAATAGTTGTAAATAAAGTGCACAGTGAAGGGTTAAAACAACCACCAATAGTTGTAAATAAAGTGAACAGTGAAGAGTTAAAACGACCACCAATAGTTGTAAATAAAGTGCACAGTGAAGAGTTAAAACAACCACCATAGTTGTAAATAAAGTGAACAGTGAAGGGTTAAAACAACCACCAATAGTTGTAAATAAAGTGCACAGTGAAGAGTTAAAACAACCACCAATAGTTGTAAATAAAGTGCACAGTGAAGAGTTAAAACAACCACCAATAGTTGTAAATAAAGTGCACAGTGAAGAGTTAAAACAACCACCAATAGTTGTAAATAAAGTGCACAGTGAAGAGTTAAAACAACCACCAATAGTTGTAAATAAAGTGCACAGTGAAGAGTTAAAACAACCACCAATAGTTGTAAATAAAGTGAACAGTGAAGAGTTAAAACAGCCACCAATAGTTGTAAATAAAGTGCACAGTGAAGAGTTAAAACAACCACCAATAGTTGTAAATAAAGTGCACAGTGAAGAGTTAAAACAACCACCAATAGTTGTAAATAAAGTGAACAGTGAAGAGTTAAAACAGCCACCAATAGTTGTAAATAAAGTGCACAGTGAAGAGTTAAAACAACCACCAATAGTTGTAAATAAAGTGCACAGTGAAGAGTTAAAACAACCACCAATAGTTGTAAATAAAGTGCACAGTGAAGAGTTAAAACAACCACCAATAGTTGTAAATAAAGTGCACAGTGAAGAGTTAAAACAACCACCAATAGTTGTAAATTAATTGAACAGTGAAGAGTTAAAACAACCACCAATAGTTGTAAATAAAGTGCACAGTGAAGAGTTAAAACAACCACCAATAGTTGTAAATAAAGTGCACAGTGAAGAGTTAAAACAACCACCAATAGTTGTTAAAAAAGTGCACAGTGAAGAGTTAAAACAGCCACCAATAGTTGTAAATAAAGTGCACAGTGAAGAGTTAAAACAACCACCAATAGTTGTAAATAAAGTGCACAGTGAAGAGTTAAAACAACCACCAATAGTTGTAAATAAAGTGCACAGTGAAGAGGTAAAACAACCACCAATAGTTGTTAAAAAAGTGCACAGTGAAGAGTTAAAACAACCACCAATAGTTGTAAATAAAGTGCACAGTGAAGAGTTAAAACAACCACCAATAGTTGTAAATAAAGTGAACAGTGGAGAGTTAAAACAACCACCAATAGTTGTACATAAAGTGCACAGTGAAGAGTTAAAACAACCACCAATTGTTGTAAATAAAGTGAACAGTGGAGAGTTAAAACAACCACCAATAGTTGTAAATAAAGTGCACAGTGAAGGGTTAAAATAACCACCAATAGTTGTAAATAAAGTGCACAGTGAAGAGTTAAAACAACCACCAATAGTTGTAAATAAAGTGCACAGTGAAGAGTTAAAACAACCACCAATAGTTGTAAATAAAGTGCACAGTGAAGAGTTAAAACAACCACCAATAGTTGTAAATAAAGTGCACAGTGAAGAGTTAAAACAACCACCAATAGTTGTAAATAAAGTGCACAGTGAAGAGTTAAAACAACCACCAATAGTTGTAAATAAAGTGAACAGTGAAGAGTTAAAACAACCACCAATAGTTGTGAATAAAGTGCACAGTGAAGAGTTAAAACAACCACCAATAGCTGTAAATAAAGTGCACAAACCACCTTAATTTCCACTCAATGAAATAATTTATTTCTAATTTTTTAAATTAACACTCGCACAATATTCTTAGTTTCATTTCATCTTTTGTTCTTCATATAAATGCTCACGCATCACCTGAGTGTTGAATGACATCATACAGTTACAGCATTTACAACATATGCTGGTTTTCCCGCTAGAACTTGATTTGGTACCTACAACCGAAAAGATGCTAAATAAACTTAGAGTTAGCCTTCACAAAATCGTCACCTGTTCACCCAGTCCTAAATTATTGCCGTCTGTATTGAATCGGTGATTATAGTCATCGGTGTTTAATCGGTGATTATAATCGTGGGTGTTTAATCGGTGATTATAATCGTCGGTGTTTAATCGGTGATTATAATCGTCAGTGTTTTATCGGTGATTATAATCGTCGGTGTTTAATCGTTGATTATAATCGTCAGTTTTTAATCAGTGATTATAATCGCGGTGTTTAATCAGTGATTATAATCGTCGATGTTTAATCGTTTATTATAATCGTCGGTGTTTAATCGGTGATTATAATCGTCGGTGTTTAATCGGTGATTATAATCGTCGGTGTTTAATCGGTGATTATAATCGTCGGTCATTAATCGTTGATTATAATCGTCGGTGTTTAATCGTTGATTATAATCGTCGGTTTTTAATCGGTGATTATAATCGCGGTGTTTAATCAGTGATTATAATCGTCGATGTTTAATCGTTGATTATAATCGTCGGTGTTTAATCGTTGATTATAATTTTCGATGTTCAATCGGTGATTATAATCGTCAGTGTTTAATCGATGATTATAATCGTCGGTGTTTAATCGGTGATTATAATCGTCGGTGTTCAATCGGTGATTATAATCTTCGATGTTTGATCGGTGATTATAATCGTCAGTGTTTAATCGGTGATTATAATCGTCGGTGTTTAATCGGTGATTATAATCGTCGGTGTTCAATCGGTGATTATAATCTTCGATGTTTAATCGTTGATTATAATCGTCGGTGTTTAATCGGTGATTATAATCGTCGGTGTTTAATCGTTGATTATAATCGTCGGTGTTTAATCGGTGATTATAATCGTAAGTCTTTAATCGTTGATTATAATCGTCGGTCTTTAATCGGTGATTATAATCGCGGTGTTTAATCAGTGATTATAATCGTCGATGTTTAATCGTTTATTATAATCGTCGGTGTTTAATCGGTGATTATAATCGTCGGTGTTTAATCGTTGATTATAATCGTCGGTGTTTAATCGGTGATTATAATCGTCGGTCATTAATCGTTGATTATAATCGTCGGTGTTTAATCGTTGATTATAATCGTCGGTTTTTAATCGGTGATTATAATCGCGGTGTTTAATCAGTGATTATAATCGTCGATGTTTAATCGTTGATTATAATCGTCGGTGTTTAATCGTTGATTATAATTTTCGATGTTCAATCGGTGATTATAATCGTCAGTGTTTAATCGATGATTATAATCGTCGGTGTTTAATCGGTGATTATAATCGTCGGTGTTCAATCGGTGATTATAATCTTCGATGTTTGATCGGTGATTATAATCGTCAGTGTTTAATCGGTGATTATAATCGTCGGTGTTTAATCGGTGATTATAATCGTCGGTGTTCAATCGGTGATTATAATCTTCGATGTTTAATCGTTGATTATAATCGTCGGTGTTTAATCGGTGATTATAATCGTCGGTGTTTAATCGTTGATTATAATCGTCGGTGTTTAATCGGTGATTATAATCGTAAGTCTTTAATCGTTGATTATAATCGTCGGTCTTTAATCGTTGATTATAATCGTCGGTGTTTAATCGGTGATTATAATTGTGGTGTTTAATCAGTGATTATAATCGTCGATGTTTAATCGTTGATTATAATCGTCGGTGTTTAATCGTTGATTATAATTTTCGATGTTTAATCGGTGATTATAATCGTCGGTGTTTAATCGGTGATTATAATCATCGGTCTTTAATCGGTGATTATAATCGTCAGTGTTTAATCGATGATTATAATCGTCGGTGTTTAATCGGTGATTATAATCGTCGGTGTTCAATCGGTGATTATAATCTTCGATGTTTGATCGGTGATTATAATCATCGGTGTTTAATCGGTGATTATAATCGTCAGTGTTTAATCGATGATTATAATCGTCGGTGTGTAATAGGTGATTATAATCGTCGGTGTTCAATCGGTGATTATAATCTTCGATGTTTAATCGTTGATTATAATCGTCGGTGTTTAATCGGTGATTATAATCGTCGGTGTTTAATCGTTGATTATAATCGTCGGTGTTTAATCGGTGATTATAATCGTTGGTGTTTAATCGTTGATTATAATCGTCGGTCTTTAATCGTTGATTATAATCGTCGGTGTTTAATCGGTGATTATAATCGTGGTGTTTAATCAGTGATTATAATCGTCGATGTTTAATCGTTGATTATAATCGTCGGTGTTTAATCGGTGATTATAATTGTCGGTGTTTAATCGCTGATTATAATCGTCGGTCTTTAATCGTTGATTATAATCGTCGGTGTTTAATCGGTGATTATAATCGTGGTGTTTAATCAGTGATTATAATCGTCGATGTTTAATCGTTGATTATAATCGTCGATGTTTAATCATTGATTATAATCGTCGATGTTTAATCGTTGATTATAATCGTCGATGTTTAATCATTGATTATAATCGTCGATGTTTAATCGTTGATTATAATCACTGGTATAAAACATCATCTCTTCAAGACGATAAATAATTAGATGAAAATACAATCGTAATTCTAAAAAAATAGAATTTTATCGTCGGACTTTCCTGACAAAGAAGGACGATAGTGTCTTTATTATGATATTTCACGATAAAATACCATCAATATTTACCGTAATGGACAATAACAGACGATCTGCCGATTGGAAATTTTTCGACTGTTTGATAGAGTGTGTTTTTTTACTCTTCTTGTTTGTTTCTAAGGGAGTGTCAGTGTTTTTGAAGGGCACAGATGACGACTATATCTGTTATTTATTGCCAGTGTATATTAATTGTTATCCTGAAGAATTTAAAGATTGACATTTTTGTGTATCTCATTTGATTGATGGTCTTGAATATTAAGGATTTTATCTTTTATTTTCATAAAGTAAAATCTTGTGTCCTTTAGTGACGTTGAAGGTCAATAAACGTTAAAGGTAAAAAAACTCATACAAACGTTCAAGTTCAAAATCTAACAAACGTTAAAGAACTAAAATCTAACAAATATTAAAGGTAAAAACGCATGCAAACGTTAATAATGAATCAAACGTTAATAAATCTAACAAGCTTTAAAATTCAAATTTGAACAAACGTTAAAGGTCCAAAATCTAACAAACGTTTAAGCTCTAAAATCTAACAAAAACGTTAAAGATCCAAAATGTAACAAACGTTTAAGATCCAAAACCTAACAAACGTTAAAAGTCCAAAATCTAACAAACGTTAAAGGTCCAAAATCTAACAAACGTTTAAGGTCCAAAATCAAACAAACGTTTAAGGTCCAAAATCTAACAAACGTTTGATGATCCAAAATCTAACAAACGTTTAAAGTCCAAAATCTAACAAACGTTTAAAGTCTAAAATCAAACAAACGTTTAAGGTCCAAAATCAAACAAACGTTAAAGATAACTTTAATCGTTACAACTTTTTACTGTTCATATAAAATGTTTGATTTTAATAACTATAACAATATACTTGTTTATTAGATAAATTAGTTCGAAACATACACGTTTGAACGTTGACAAACAGTTTTAAAATAACGTTTTTATTATACAGTAACTAAATTACAAAGAGTTATGAAAATAATGATTAGGTATAAACTATTTAAAAGCTAATTTGTTTTGCATTTAACTTTTCTAGGTATCGTTTAAATTAACATTTTTAATATGCATTTTAAAAATGTATGATATAGCAAGTTCATTATTAGTATTTCATATTTAATTTCTACTGTTTTCAGTGAAAGTAACGGTTTGCAAGACTGGGAATATAAATTCCTCTTTTTTCGGCACTTTCCTAAATTCATCAAAAACCAGTTTGCTTTACGGAATGTCTGTTAGTCACCTTCTGTTAGTCACCTTCTGTTAGTCACCTTCTGTTAGTCACCTTCTGTTAGTCACCTTCTGTTAGTCACCTTCTGTTAGTCACCTTCTGTTAGTCACCTTCTGTTAGTCAACTTCTGTTAGTCACCTTCTGTTAGTTACCTTCTGTTAGTTACCTTCTGTTAGTCACCTTCTGTCAGTCACCTTCTGTCAGTCACCTTTTGTCAGTCACCTTTTGTCATTCACCTTTTGTCATTCACCTTCTGTTAGTCACCTTCTGTTAGTCACCTTCTGTTAGTCACCTTCTGTTAGTCACCTTCTGTTAGTCACCTTCTGTTAGTCACCTTCTATCAGTCACCTTCTGTTAGTCACCTTCTGTTAGTCACCTTCTGTTAGTCACCTTCTGTTAGTCAACTTCTGTTAGTCAACTTCTGTTAGTCACCTTCTGTTAGTTACCTTCTGTTAGTTACCTTCTGTTAGTCACCTTCTGTTAGTCACCTTCTGTCAGTCACCTTTTGTCAGTCACCTTTTGTCAGTCACCTTTTGTCAGTCACCTTTTGTCAGTCACCTTCTGTTAGTCACCTTCTGTTAGTCACCTTCTGTTAGTCACCTTCTATCAGTCACCTTCTGTTAGTCACCTTTTGTCAATCACCTTCTAACATTGATCTTTTATATTTTACGCTTATTATTTTATATCTAACAAATTTTAAAGAATGATTATTACAATTGTTTATTTCTGCTAATAAATACTCTCTTGAATGCCTGCCTCTATTTTCATTGGGGCTTGTTCATTTACTACCACCTCTTCATTTTCCTCTTTGGGAACTGACTCACCTTTCTTGGTATTCTGGCTGTATTACGGAGTAACTTTTCTGCATTCATGAGCTTTGTCACAGACTAGTGGTAAGTGACTTTGTTCATGGAGTAGCTTTTCTGCATTCATGAGCTTTGTCACAGACTAGTGGTAAGTGACTTTGTTCATGGAGTAGCTTTTCTGCATTCATGAGCATTGTCACAGACTAGTGGTAAGTGACTTTGTTCATGGAGTAGCTTTTCTGCATTCATGAGCTTTGTCACAGGTTACTTTGTTCATGGAGCCACTTTCTTTTCTGACTGCTTCTTCCAGTCCCTTGTATTTAATTTCCTTTTGGCGTCAGCGATATGGCCTTTGGTTCCGAAGCAATTAAACCCTTACTAAATTAATTAACAATTATTCATAAATAAAAATAGAACAAATAACGTTTCATTTTGTTTATTTCGATCCAAAATACTTTCAAGCATGAAATTCATTTACATATACTAATTACAAAACCTGTTTGGCTGTATTTTAGCACTGTATTTTCCCTTTAAAATATCGCTTAAAGGTTAATGTTATTCACAGTGTAGGTCCGTTAGAGTGCATCCATGTACTGTATCCATGTTAGAGTGTATCCATTTACTGTATCCATGTTAGAGTGTATCCATGTACTGTATCCATGTTAGAGTGTATCCATGTACTGTGTCCATGTTAGAGTGCATCCATGTACTGTGTCCATGTTAGAGTGTATCCATGTACTGTGTCCATGTTAGAGTGTATCCATGTACTGTGTCCATGTTAGAGTGTATCCATGTACTGTGTCCATGTTAGAGTGTATCCATGTACTGTGTCCATGTTAGAGTGTATCCATGTACTGTGTCCATGTTAGAGTGTATCCATGTTAGAGTGTATCCATGTACTGTGTCCATGTTAGAGTGTATCCATGTTAGAGTGTATCCATGTATACCAGGGATACCAGGTTACAAAAGATGAATTTTTAATGCTTATTTAAAGGTTACCTATACCTATTAGGGTAAGTTTCGAATTATCGGTCAGTTACACATCTTCGGTCATATAAGAAAAAATGAAAATAATATTGTAAAAAAGGATAATGATAATTATTATATCCACCGAAGATGTGGAACTGACCGATAATTCGTAACTTACCCTATAGCAACTTTTGTAACTGAAAAATGATATTTAATACGTTTATATAATTAATAGAAATTCTATATAATAAATAGAAATAAATCAAATTCCCTTTTTTTGTACAATAATAGAATTATCTATCACCTACTTAGTTACTATCAATAAAATATATAAATGCGTACTTTAGATAGGTATTTATATGAGTGTGTATTACAATACGTGGGGCGTGAAAGAACTAGTGTAACTAGTGCTGGTGTGATGGTTACTAGTGTAACTAGTGCTAATGTGATGGTAACTAGTGTAACTAGTGCTAATGTGGTGGTAACTAGTGTAACTAGTGCTAATGTGGTGGTAACTAGTGCTAATGTGATGGTAACTAGTGTAACTAGTGCTAATGTGGTGGTAACTAGTGCTGGTGTGATGGTTACTAGTGTAACTAGTGCTAATGTGATGGTAACTAGTGTAACTAGTGCTAATGTGATGGTAACTAGTGTAACTAGTGCTAATGTGATGGTAACTAGTGTAACTAGTGCTAATGTGGTGGTAACTAGTGTAACTAGTGCTAATGTGATGGTAACTAGTGTAACTAGTGCTAATGTGGTGGTAACAAGTGCTAGTGTGATGGTAACTAGTGTAACTAGTGCTAATGTGGTGGTAACTAGTGTAACTAATGCTAATGTGGTGGTAACTAGTGCTAATGTGATGGTAACTAGTGTAACTAGTGCTAATGTGGTGGTAACTAGTGCTAGTGTATTGGTAACTAGTGCTAGTATGATTGTAACTAGTGCTAGTGTGATGGTAACTAGTGCTGGTGTGATGGTAACTAGTGTAACTAGTGCTAGTGTAATGGTAACTAGTGCTAGTGTGATGGTAACTAGTGCTGGTGTGATGGTAACTAGTGTAACTAGTGCTAATGTGGTGGTAACTAGTGTAACTAATGCTAATGTGGTGGTAACTAGTGCTAATGTGATGGTAACTAGTGTAACTAGTGCTAATGTGGTGGTAACTAGTGCTAGTGTGATGGTAACTAGTGCTGGTGGGGTGGTAACTAGTTCTGGTGTGGTGGTAACTAGTGTAACTAGTGCTGATGTGGTGGTAACTAGTGCTGATGTGATGGTAACTAGTGTAACTAGTGCTAATGTGGTGGTAACTAGTGCTAGTGTGATGGTAACTAGTGCTGGTGGGGTGGTAACTAGTTCTGGTGTGGTGGTAACTAGTGTAACTAATGCTAATGTGGTGGTAACTAGTGCTAATGTGATGGTAACTAGTGTAACTAGTGCTAATGTGGTGGTAACTAGTGCTAGTGTGATGGTAACTAGTGCTGGTGTGGTGGTAACTAGTGCTGGTGTGGTGGTAACTAGTGCTAGTGTGATGGTAACTAGTGTAACTAGTGCTGGTGTGATGGTAACTAGTGTAACTAGTGCTGGTGTGATGGTAACTAGTGTAACTAGTGCTGGTGTGATGGTAACTAGTGCTGGTGTGATGGTAACTAGTGTAACTAGTGCTGGTGTGATGGTAACTAGTGTAACTAGTGCTGGTGTGATGGTAACTAGTGTAACTAGTGCTGGTGTGATGGTAACTAGTGCTGGTGTGATGGTAACTAGTGTAACTAGTGCTGGTGTGATGGTAACTAGTGTAACTAGTGCTGGTGTGGTGGTAACTAGTGCTAGTGTGATGGTAACTAGTGCTGGTGTGGTGGTAACTAGTGCTGGTGTGATGGTAACTATTGCTAGTGTGATGGTAACTAGTGCTGGTGTGGTGGTAACTAGTGCTGGTGTGGTGGTAACTAGTGCTGGTGTGATGGTAACTAGTGCTAGTGTGATGGTAACTAGTGTAACTAGTGCTGGTGTGATGGTAACTAGTGTAACTAGTGCTGGTGTGATGGTAACTAGTGCTGGTGTGATGGTAACTAGTGCTGGTGTGATGGTAACTAGTGCTGGTGTGGTGGTATTTAGTGTAACTAGTGCTGGTGTGATGGTAACTAGTGCTGGTGTGATGGTAACTAGTGCTGGTGTGATGGTAACTAGTGCTGGTCTAAAAATTAATATTCTTTTTCCTAACATTTCATTTACTTATGTAGTATTTTCTTTTATGTGACGTAACTCCTATATATGGTGGCATTCCAAGTTATCGAACGGTTCCACATTTTCGTTCATAATAAAAATGTATTAATTATTTACCTCGTTAATTAATTAGTATCCATGATACCTGCAGGTATCAGGGATACTAATTAAATTAACTAGTTAAATTATAGTATTTATGTATGAACGAAAAAGTAGAACCGTTCGATAACTTGGCACATAACCTTCTATTTTTATTTAGTCTATTTATAATCTATTAATTTTCCTTTATTCCAATAATCTTTTAATTACCTTCAAGTTCTATTTTTTTAATTCAAAATGATGCGCATTGGAACAAAAAAGCCAGACGGTGAGGAAAAAAATAGAAATGAATTAGTTATAATATTATTTAAGGCAAATAAGAAAATTTATTGCACTTTATTTATATTTGTACTAATTCTAGAGTTAATTGTATATTTCTATTTATTATTTATTTTGACTATCCAGATATTATTTCATCATAAAAAATATATATAGAGGAATGTACAATATAGGAAAAATATAGATGAAACTTCGGATTTTTTTAGAAAAATTTAGAAAAAAAAAAAAAAATTATCCTACCTACCTAAGTTGTTATGGGAGTTTTTTTATTTTGAATAGTTTAACATCTATCTCTAAAGTTCTCCCCCTAGTTGTACATCTCACTTTCTCCTCACGTTACCATTTCATCACGAACCTTTATATTGGATGACATCAATTGGAAACTGATATGCAGGTCATATGTGACGCGTAAGGTGGCGATCTGAGTTAGGTAGGATTTGATGATCTAAGCCTTAAAACTTAAAATGAAGTTCTTCGTGGAAAAGTTAACCTTGTAAGTAAAATATAACTTCATTTTCATTGTTCCATCAGTATTTAATGCAAAGACAGGTAAAAGTATCTTAATCGTCTATTATAACTCAGTAAAATTCTAAAAAATTACCTACAAACTTTGGATGTTTCTCCTGACCAAATTTTGGCTTAGAGCCTTCCGCCACCTAACGCGTCATATAGGATAAAAGAACTATCTACTAAATGTGGCTTAGAACCTTCCGCCACCTAACGCGTCATATAGGATAAAGGAACTATCTACTAAATGTGGCTTAGAACCTTCCGCCACCTAACGCGTCATATAGGATAAAGGAACTATCTACTAAATGTGGCTTAGAACCTTCCGCCACCTAACGCGTCATATAGGATAAAGGACCTATCTACTAAATGTAGCTTAGAG
Source organism: Caprella mutica (assembly GCA_947561585.1). Lineage (NCBI taxonomy): Eukaryota > Metazoa > Arthropoda > Malacostraca > Amphipoda > Caprellidae > Caprella > Caprella mutica. Next base: position 84,183 of record CANNZV010000337.1, on the reverse strand, counting down.
CCTTCCTCCACCTAACGCGTCATATAGGATAAAGGAACTATCTACTAAATGTGGCTTAGAGCCTTCCTCCACCTAACGCGTCATATAGGATAAAGGAACTATCTACTAAATGTAGCTTAGAGCCTTCCGCCGCCTAACGCGTCATATAGGGTAAAGGAACTATCTACTAAATGTGGCTTAGAGCCTTCCGCCACCTAACGCGTCATATAGGATAAAGGAACTATCTACTAATTGTGGCTTAGAGCCTTCCGCCACCTAACGCGTCATATAGGATAAAGGAACTATCTACTAAATGTGGCTTAGATCCTTCCTCCACCTAACGCGTCATATAGGATAAAGGAACTATCTACAAAATGTGGCTTAGATCCTTCCTCCACCTAACGCGTCATATAGGATAAAGGAACTATCTACTAAATGTGGCTTAGAGCCTTCCTCCACCTAACGCGTCATATAGGGTAAAGGAACTATCTACTAACCTGATTGAACAATGTGAATAACATGTCTGAAATCAGCATGCAAAATACACGCAGAAAAGTTCCCAACTATAAAAACTATGCTGGACATATATAATGTATCCCATTTTATAACTGATTCACATCAAATTAACGAGTAGTTATATCTTTAAGCAGTTTATTAGACACAACTCATAACTTTAAATATACAAAAAAAGACCTTTTCTAAATTGATATAACGTAAACAAACATTTAATAAAGGTAGGACAAATAAACAGTAATAATATATGGCACTCATATTTTTTATGAAAAATTTTGCAAATGTTGACAGTTGTAGCTATTGTGATTTTTTTATTAGATTGATAAGTTTAAACGGCAACAAAAATTATTACATGATCATAATATTTATAGTAATTTTATCAGCGTTAGAAATATCAAAAAATAAAGGGGAAATAAGTACAATGGACTTAATAAAAGTAGCAAGACAGCAAATTGGCTTGTAACAGAAATGTTAAATTTTTTAAATATATTCAAAGAGAATTGACGAAGGAAGGTACCATGAACCTTTAAGTGAAGATTCTGATCCTAAATTCTAAAGGTACAACAACCTAACTATATCTAAATATCACACCTGAACTGAATATTAGGGTAGCTTTTTGGCATCCATGAGCTTTGTCACTGACTGGTGGTAGGTTTTTGTTCATGTATAGTAACTTTTCTGCATCCATGAGCATTGTCACTGACTGGCATGGTATAGGTAACTTTGTTCATTTAGTAGCTTTTCTGCATCCATGAGCATTGTCACTGACTGGTGGTAGGTGACATTGTTCATGGAGTAGCTTTTCTGCATCCATGAGCAATGTTACACACTGGTGGTAGGCGACTTTGTTCCACATTTTCCTTTACCATTTTATGGATATCACTCACGCAAAGTTTTCAATATTTTTCTATTCTACTTTCTACGAGATGAGTAACTAATTAAATCCACTGAAGTGTTGCGACTGAAAGCGTGAGCAAGAATAACACTTTTCACTGAAATCTTCGTGTGACCAGTCGTGTGAAACCGACTGCTAAATCAACATTGTTCTGATTTTCACTCTTCCTATTTCTTTTCTTCATTTTCTCCCATTCTTATTTTTGCTCTTCTTCTGTCCTCCTTCTCTTTTTTCCATCTTTTTTTCTGTCCTTTTTTTCTCTCTTCTTTCTCTCTCTTTCTGTCCTTTTTTTCCTCTTAATTTTCTTTTTCTAAGACAATTTTCTGTATTTAAATGTTACTGTTAATGATTTAACACACAAATATTAATTATTAACGGAGTCGTTGTCAAAATTGATTTTTTATAATTTATTATTATATATTAAATAAAATGTCCCAAGAATCCCATAATAATATAAATCTCCCAATTTGACAAACATTTTAAAAGTTCTCTCAGGGTTCTAAACTATCTGTAAAATATACCTAATGACTTACTATAGAATGTGGTGCAAGTTTGGCGAGAGTATCTCCCAAGTAATTCGCCACATTATTTCAACGACTGCCTTTGTTTCGGGTGGCACTTCTAAGGTTATAAATTATATAGTTACTAACACTAAGAGTATAGTTTTTAAAATATATGTTCTAAAGTTATAATTCTAAGAATATACAATATTGCGAATAAGAAAATAAAAATATTGACTATTATGGTTATGTTTTTTAGAATAATGTTTATAAAAATACGATTCTTAAATATAGTTTTTTGAAGTTATAACATTTTAAAAAACCTAATTTTAACGAATAATAGTATAAAGATAATGTATTCACCGAATATGTTTTTAAGGTTATAAAACAAAAGGTTACTTTTTATAAAAATACGACAAATAAGAATAATGAACTACCGCATAAAATTGTAACGTCTAAACTTTTAAGAATAGTGTTCCTTGCCGATAAGTTGTTTGGGATATTGTGTACTAAAGTTACTAGCTCACTGATTGGCTATGGAAGCATATGATTGGCCAATAAGAGACAAGTACTGTGAGTTATTTGAAAATGAAAATAAGTGAAATTTAGCACAAACAGCAACAGCGCTTCATAAATCGAGTTGATATTTGACTGAAAATTTCAAAAGGAATCAGGTTTATTATGCTCATTATAATTTAGATTCAGATTGAATATGATTATTATATATACATTATATAAGGTTATCTCAATTAATCTTTTGGTAAGTTTGCCTAGATATTTATAGAAAATAGGTATACCAATAATCGTTTTGATAACTGATTTTTTTTTAAATCCGAATATAAAGTTATCAATCATTATCTTCTTATTTCTGTATAAAGAGGTTTAATTATTCAATTTCAATTGCATTCGATATATCTTCTATTTAATTTTACCCTTTACAAGTGTCATATTGTCAGATACGTACGTACCTACGTCTAAAATTAAGACGATATCAGATCTTCCTCTATAACTAATGTTTGATTGTAGTAAATGAATTTCAATAAAATAAAATAAAAGCCTGAAATATTATAATTTCAAATTTAGCACACTAAATAAGTGCATGTTAATGCACCTACCGTACGTTCAGTACCTAACTATTACTGAAAAATAACTATAAGGCATTAATATTATTTAATGTTTTAATATTTTTTTATGTCTACACATAGTCTTTCTCCAAGATAGGTATGTTTATTCTTATTAAAATATCAGTTTTGCAAATATTTAATGATTATTTGTATCTTACAAAGTAAAATGACGAAATTTGTTCAATTCAAGGTGACGGTCCAATATATAAAATAAATATAGTAGTATTACTGAATGTTAAATAGGCATTCATTTCTTGAGTTTCTTTAATGTCTACACAAAGTCTTTCTTTATTAAGTGTCGATTCTTATTGAGATGTTATCTTTGCAAATATTTAATTATTAATTGTAGCTTATAAAGTGAAATGATGAAATTTGTTCACTTAAGGATGACGGTCCAATTTTAAAAATATATAGGTATACTGTATAATTTACTGAAAAGTAACTAGGCATTCTCTTCTTGATATTCTTTAATTTCTACTCAAAGTCTTTCTTTATGAACTGTTTATTCTCATTGAGATATTATCTTTGACAATTTTTAAGTCTAAGATTTCTAAGTCCTCTTATGGATTATTTGAAGATAGAAAGATAGATAGAAAGATCAAATTTCATCAGTTCACTTTATAAAGTGAACTGATGAAATTTGTTCTTTTAGCGTTCACGTGGTCTTTATTTCTGCAAATAGGTATGGGCTGGTAGAGCAAGTTTCACGCATAAAAAGATTTTTTAATTCATAATTAGTTTATAATAACTTTAATTTAAATTATTTTAAATTTTTATTTGACACTAATATTTCAGCATCATAATTGTGGAATTTTTAAATAATTTGAGATGAGTTATTTAACGCCAAGTTCTTTGTGTGAACGAGTTGACACACTAAGCAGCACCACATAAATTGACGAAAAAACACTTTACATCTTAATATTATTAAATTTTTCAGATGGTCTTTCCTTGTGATCCGTTTATTATTATTTAAAGATATTAAGCATATATTTAGTGTAATTTATATAGTGGAATAAAGAAAAATGTCTATAAATAATACAAGCGTTTGTATGGTCAGCTATACTCATTAGGTAGGTAGGTAGGTAGGGCCGCAGGGTAAGTTACGAATTATCGGTCAGTGTCACATCTTCGATCAAATAAGATAAGAAAAATAATACTAATTATTTTATTATAGCTGTTGATATCTGTGATAGCTGCAGGTATCATGGATACCAATTAAAATGAAAGTAAAATAATTATTATTACATACATCGTTTTTTTTATTTTATGACCGAAGATGTGGGACTGACCGATAATTTTTAACTTACCCTACATTTGATAATAGGTTTCGCGTCCAGATAGAATGTTAGCATTAATAAAATTTAATTTTATAATAAGCAGCGCTGGGAAAATATGCTTTTAAAATTATAGATCACGCAAATATTATAGACGGAGAGAATTAAAGAGTATTGAATCGTTCTAAACCAGCTGTATATAGTATTCGATACCATTTCATTTAGTTTCGTCTATGGTATTTTTTGGATCAATAGCTTTTAGAGCATATTGTCCCAGCCCTAATAATAAGTATGACCAACAGTCATTACATTTGATTAATGATATTCATACTCAATGGGAAATTCATAATATCAGAGGTTATTTAAACTCTGCGTTGAAGGTATTTTTGGTTTCAAGCTTTCAAATAGGAATCTTTCTATTCATCTTCAGGAGAAGGGTGGAAAATCTGACAATGAATTTTATGACCAATAGTTGTTTGTTAGATACCGTCTTTCTATTACAGCTATCTATCTTATAGTTAATTAATTTTAATTTATCTATTAAATATTAGAATATGAGACAAAAAATTAGAAAAATTGTTACTAGCTATAGCTAATGCTGATTACATTAATTCTCTTGAATAATTCTACTTTTCATATATATGTAACAAAATCAAATGTGTTTTATTGTTGTTTATAATGTCTTCTTGTTTCTATGTATGAACTCTATTCATATGTGCTACTTGTTGCTACATGTGTCCTCTAAGCTCTTGATCCTAAATGTGTCCTGTTGATTTCAAGTATGTCCTGTTGTACCTAAGGTGCACCGACAGTTGTCCCCACGACAATTGGGCCCCGGGAAATTGGAGCCCCAGCTCAATTAAGCCCAGAAAAAGATTGAGCAGAAAACACAATAAAGAAGTGCTACTGTGTTATTACTAGGAAAGTTCAAAGATACAATATTATCTTTGAAATATGCTATATTCTCTAAAATTATATTGATATACTTGATAAGGGACATATTAGCAAGCCCCTTAAATCGCATTTGGATGCTAATCTCAAGTTATGGTGTAATAAAAATCTTTTAAGTATTCTAATAAGTCGTATTAATTTAAATCATTATCATATGGATCCATGGCTTACTTGATTATACGGCCTGATTTTCTGCCTTTTCGTCAAAAAATAGAAGGTCAATTTTTCCTTCATCGTTGCAACTTTTTTCAGTAAAATTAAGAATTTGACTCAATAAATTTGTTAATTGAAATTCTACAAAACCAAGATAACTCTCATGTATGTATATATGAATAATCGGTAGTCAGGATAGGTATCCGGTAAATTCATCGCCGGTAAATTCATCGTCGTAAATTCATCGCATGGTAAATTCATCGCACGGTAAATTCATCTCGTGGTACATTCATCGCATAGTAAATTCATCGCGTGGAAAATTAATCGCATGTTAAATACATCGCTTTGTAAATTAATCGCATGGTACATTATAGAATTAAATTGATAAACTTAAATATACTTTTTGCAAATTATCGCGCCGACCTCACTTTATTTTTCACTGGATTAGGGTAACTTGTTTGTACGAATTTGTGATTTTATTTTATTCTAAATGAATGGATTTTAGTAATAGAATGTCAAATAATTTTCGCATGTAATTAATATTTAATTTAAAAGTTTTAATGTGTGAGTATACTTGCATTAATTTATTATTTTATAGTTATGCATATTCTTCAATTTAAATTTTTAATATTTCTCAAATTACATATTTGGGTAGCTACTCATAGTTTGAAGAACAACATAACTGTAAATGCTACACCTCTTTGAAAATATGATCAGCAAAGCATAATTGCCTCAGTAAATGGGAACCAGGTTTTCTAATTAATTGAGAGGTATTGATTACAATTTTTTTTTTAAGTAATTCAGATATATTTTTTGTGCAGTAATTGTAACGGTAGAATTTAATCTTTAATATTAACGGTTTACTTGGGCAACATATCCATATATTATTTCGTGGACCGACAATAATTGGGTCACGACAATTGGGCCCAGGACAATTAGTCCCCACGACAATTGGACCCCGCATAATTGTGCCAACGACAATTGGGCCCAAGGACCAATAAAGTATTTGCCCAATTTTTCAGAGTCTACAGTATTAACTTAATTAGAGACCATTGCTATCGTAATAACTAGGGATGTGACAATATGCGTTTGGTATAAAAATATTATTAAATATTATTATAATATAGAATATTCATATTATGAAAAAAAAAACATTCTTGGTATGAAAAATATATATCTTAGAACATATTCATTTTATGAATAAACGGTTTTATTCTTTTAAATTAGTATAATTTTCTGTTCTGAGATAAGTCATGTAAGCAACATATTTCTTTGTTATAGTACCTCTATAGTGAACTCCTGTATAGTGAATGAGTTAAGATGTAGCCAATAGAAAAAAAGAATGTAGCTATTTTAGATGAAGAGACAATAGAAAATAAGAAAGTGGGTATTTATCATCGTTTATTTACCTCTCTATTATTTGTATTATCTACCTTCCTTTTATACGTCATCAATGATTTATTATGCGATGAATTTACCTGCGATGAAATTACCATGCGATGAATTTACCATGCGATGAATTTACTGCGATGAATTTACCCGCGATGAATTTACACTGATCCGTCAGGATATACTGCAGGATTATGCTTAATAAACCATCATTATTTGGTTACAAAACGTGGCTGAGTTATATTACAAATGAAAATAGTGGCCTATTTTTTTGACGAAAAGGCAGAAAATCAGGCCGTATAATTAAGTAAGCCATGATGGACCCAATGTGTATTGTGTAGTGTACATCGTCTGACAAAGACAAATATTTAGTAAAAAATGGGAAAAATTTGAAGGTAATACGTTACATTGAACAGTTATTTGAACAGTTCTTGGGATAAAATGAGATTATGAGAATACCCTTTGTAATAAAGATTCATAAAACTCTTCTGAACACTGTACAGGTTTCAAAAAATTCACATTAACTTTAATTCAATTTGTAGGTTCCAATAATTTCGGCAGGTCTAAATACATACACCCTTGTTTTCTATTGTTTCTTGCTTACGTGACCTATCTCAGAACAGAAAATTATTGTAGTTAGAAAGAATTATAGTATTTATTTATGAAAACAATATGTTCTATTAAAAATATTCATTTTTCCTATCGAAAATTTTTTTTTCATGTTAGGAATATTTTTTATTTAAAATATGCTCAGGACTATATTTTTTATGCAAAATGCATATTGTCACAACCCCAGTTATTATAGTAGCAATGGTCGTTAATTGAGTTAAAACTGTAAAATCTGAAAAAATGGGCAAATAATATAATTGTCTTGGGGCCCAATTGTCGGTCCACGGTTCCTATAGTATGTCCTGTTGATCCTAACCCAAGTAACCATGACACATTGTGCCATCATGGGCACTAGATGGTTAGATGGGTAAGAGATGGCAGACTGAAAAGTAGCCTAGAAATTACATGGGGATAATGTGGTTTTCCATTCTCATGGAATGTTACCTTGGGAGAAGGTAGGTTCAATGTTGCAAATCTATCTTATTGAATTGTCATATTGGCCCAACCTGATTACTGTATAGCCTATCAACATTCTATGGCGGAAGCTTTATTAACATGTTGGAAAGACCATTTCCTGAAATAGGAAAGACTCAATCAATCGCAATTTATAAAATGTCTTCAAATTAATATTAAATCATTAATTGTTCAGCAAAACTATTTTTTTAATACTAAGTTTAAGTGACTAGACGAAAATGATCACAGGAACGATAAAGAGTTGAAGTTTTAGTTTCAAGGTTTAAATTTATATTTTTTAAATAACACAATTTTAATATAAAGTATAAGTAAATAAGCTATATGATGTGTAAAATGATGACGAAGGGTGAGTGGCACTGAGTGATTTTATAGCGTGGTTCCAGATGCTACTTTCTATGAAGCTTGGATATCTTTTTTTCATAAGCTGCTGTTAGCTATTTGTGACAAACTTAAATCATTTTCAAAATATTTATATGATAAAATACGAATATAGGATAATATGCAATCCTAAACTGAACAAGTGAACATACTCTTTTCCGGTATGAGCCTGGTTTGTATTTTCGGTTATACAGAGTGAAATTTTAAAATTCAGGTAGTTTGTTAGTGCTTTTCGTTGGAGGAGGTATTAGTACGTGTTTTAATTCCCTTAATTAATTGAGGAAATTCTTCAAAACTGCACCCTGCGGCCTATTTAAAATTATAAAATGGTGAGTTGAAGTTTTTTAATACACTTATAGTTATTTTAAAGTTATTTTATGTGTATTCGATATAGTTATTGCCTGCTTCTATAGGTGCAGTACCTAATTATGTACCGAGCTGAATAATATTTTCTTTAGCCTATGGCTAAATATATTTACCTAGGGTAATTTTCGAGTTATCAACTTATCTTACGGTGTTACTTTTTCTCGATCTCTATAGAAATAAAGTACTATAGCAACTTGAAGATTAAATGATAATAATTTTTCAAACTTGATCGAAAACGTGAAAACATCCGATAACTCGGAACTTACCATGAAATATTAATTTGAATTTCTCTTTAAATATAATAATTTAAATTTAAAATGCGATTCAATTTCTGAAAGTATATAACCACTATCTAGGTATGTAGGCACATATTATTTAATTTAAAAATAGTTACAGAGATAACCTGTTAGTTACAACAATTTTGGATACACGTACTTTTGTTCATTTCTGATAACTACAAAATTTGCTTGCAAGTATAGTAAATATTTAAATATAGGTAATTAATGTAACTGAAATAAATACAGCTACGGAACTCTGCAAGTGATATTGAGAATTGATTAAGTAATTAATATTTTCTTTTTCAGGGTAGAGGATTCATTACCATCACCATAAGAAAAGCTTTAAATTTTGAGAGGTATAGACAAGGCAGTTACTGCAATAACGGAAGGAGAGATAGGCGCAACAGAATGTGGACGAACCCATAGCCAAGGATGTAAATTATTAGAACTCTCACTGAATTATTGTATTCTTGTCTTTCTTAGCTATGTAATTCGATTGAGACCATTTCCATAGATAATAAGATTTGTTTTAATCTCTAGAGTTAAAGTCAGCTTTTTATTATAGTCATGTTAGTTGTAATATCATATCTAACTATTCTATACTATATTATAATCACTCTTTATACTTATGATATAAATCTAGATGTATTGTTTAATGTTACTGTTGAATCACCTTTTTAATGGATAGGTTTTTTAAGTTCGTTCTACTCTTTTGTTGTAACGATCTACGAATAAATAAATGAAAAACTAGAAAATGATTTTTATTTTTCTTAATCATTATGATATTCATTTTATTAATAACAATGGTCTATTATTAATCTATTCAAGGCTTCAAAAGTAATTTATTAAACCTTATGATTTATTTATTGTGACCAGATGTGTCCAATATGGTAGTACCATATTTAGCACATGGAAACCACCTAGTACCAAAGTAATTTCAATATTGGTTGCCAGTGCTTTTTCGACCCTGGCCCCATCATCCTCGGCATCATCTTATACCAAGATGGTTTCAACATTAGCCACCCATGCTGTCACCATGTGGGCCCAGTTTGTAAATGACCACACAGTATCAATGTGGTAGTGTCATATGTCACATGGAAACCACCTAGTACGAAGTTGATTTCAATACAGCTTGCCAGTTCTGTTACGACCTTGGCCCCATCAATCTCGACAACATCTTGGGTCAAGATGGTTTCAACATTAGTAGCCCATGCTGTCACCATATTGGCCCATTTTGCAAATAACCACACAGTACCAATACGATTTGTCATCAGATTACGGGCTTGAATGGTACCTAGTTCCCACATTGGCCCCATTAACTGTGGTTGCTTGGGAAGTATGTTCTGTTGATTATAATTGTGTGTCCTGTTGATCCTAAGTATGTCATGTTGATCGTAAGTATGTCATGCTGATCCTAAGTATGTCATGTTGATCCTAAGTATGTCATGTTGATCCTAAGTATGTCATGTTGATCCTAAGTATGTCATGTTGATCCTAATTGTATGTCATGCTGATCCTAAGTATGTCATACTGATCCTAAGTATGTCATGTTGATCCTAAGTATGTTTTGTTGATCGTTAGTATGTCATGTTGATCCTAAGTATGTCATGCTGATCCTAAGTATGTCATGTTGATCCTAATTGTATGTCATGCTGATCCTAAGTATGTCATACTGATCCTAAGTATGTCATGTTGATCCTAAGTATGTTTTGTTGATCGTTAGTATGTCATGTTGATCCTAAGTATGTCATGTTGATCCTAAGTATGTCATGTTGATCCTAATTGTATGTCATGCTGATCCTAAGTATGTCATACTGATCCTAAGTATGTCCTGTTGATCCTAAGTATTTCATGCTGATCCTAAGTATGTACTGTATATCCTAAGTGTGTCCTCTTGATTCTATGTGTGCCCCTTGAGATCCGACCTGTGTCCTCTTGATCATATGTGTGTCCTCTTGTTCCTAAGTATCTTGTTGTTGTTATTATCTACCTTTTCCTAAGTGTCTACTAGTTGCAAAGTGTCTTCATGTACCTTAAGTGTATTCTTGCTCATAAGAGTCTTTTTTTCTAAGTTTCCTGTTTTACCTAAGTGTGTCCCCGTTGCTCATGTGTGTCTTCTTGTTCGTAAGTTTCTTCTTGTGCGTAAGTGTCTTCTTGTGCGTAAGTGTCTTCTTGTTCGTTATTGTCTTCTTGTTCGTAAGTGTCTTCTTGTTCGTAAGTGTCTTCTTGTTCGTAAGTGTCTTCTTGTTCGTAATTGTCTTCTTGTTCGTAATTGTCTTCTTGTTCGTAAGTGTCTTCTTGTTCGTAAGTGTCTTCTTGTTCGTAAGTGTCTTCTTGTTCGTAAGTGTCTTCTAGTTTCTGAGAGTCTTTTCTAGTTACCATAGAGGAGCGATAAAAAAACGGTTATTAATTTAATATTTTCATAAAATTTAGTTATTATTTACTTACTTATCACCTTCGCAAAATTATTGCGGTAGGTTATGTGTTGATGGGAATTTATTCGCATAACTCATAAAGTATTCAACCAAATTACCAGGAATTTGGTGTACGGTTGTTCATTATCCAGGAACCATTTGATCAAATTTCGGGAACGATTGGATTGAAGGGCAAGGTCACGAAAAGATCAAAATCGATTGAAGCCGTAGCGAACATGCGAATGTATGTACTCTGAGTGCCCATTCTAGTTGTTAATTTAAAATGATACTAAGATTATTTTGTGATTTCGTCATATTTGGATAACTGTCCGAATGCCTATAGAGAAAATGCCTACAGACAATATGTACAACGGTAAAAATGACTAATGGTCTCTTCCATTCACCACAGGCAGCTTTAGGGTAGAGCCCTTGAGGGTAATCAGTGACACACATTCAAATAAACAATAGTTCAATTTTATATAATGTATTCATAGCAGTTACATATTTGAACTACTGTTATATAATGTAAACTGCTATCACGATCAAATAACTGCTACATTGCAAAAACAAACTGCTACATATGTAAAAGAAATAATACGTTGTTCTGAAAATTAAGCTTATGAAAGAAACACGGTACTGTAAAGATATAACTTTTAAACTATTATAAGTGTAGGAGTTTACGTGTAAGCTAAACCACTCTGTGAGCCTTTAAAATGCCTGAAAATATTTATCATAACTTTTGTCGTAGCCATTTTCGCGTACTTCTTTTTGAAAGCTCGAAAAAGTCGTCCAAGAAACCTAGATTTTAAACAGGTTTTTTGACAATCTTTTAATAGGAGTTCGGACATTTTGAAACGAGATTCGTGATCAACGTGAAAAAGCACATCTGATAACCTCCTCTGAAGCTCTATATCTTCTTCTTTCTTATAAGGTGATCCCTAAAGTGATTAAAAGAATGAGGTTTAACTCTATTGAGCTTAGAAGCTTTGTCGTTCTGTTTTGTGTATGACATGTCTAAAAGTTTTCCCTGTATCCCTTTTTTTTCGTCTAAATTGAAATATCTTTTTACCTCGTGAAATAACTTATCAATACGCATCTGTTGACTATAATTTCTTCAGAATTCCATAACGGATTTTCGGACAATTGGCCGTGACGCGTTATACCTTACAACTCCTTCATTATTTAAAATTCTAGAAATCTGATTTCAGAATCCAGATTCCAGCCCTTCAATTTTCTCTCTTGAGAGTGCAGTCAGTCACTTGTGTCTCTTTCAGTCCCATTCCTTGGTTCACGAAGTAGCTTTTCTGCATCCGTGAGCCCTGTCACCGACAGTGTTAGCTGACATTTTAGCATGAATGAATTTAAGATTATGTTTAAGTATATTATAAATCATTTAATACAGTGGAACTCTTCTATAATGAATTCCTGTATAAAGAACTTAAATCTATAGTGATAACTTGATAAGATATAAAATGAAACAGGAGTTCTACAAATGCAACTCCTTTATAATGATAAATAAATTACCCTGTATGCTGAATTTATTTTTAAAAAATGAAGAATTTTTTCTATAGTCTGCCATAAAATAGCACGATTCTATTCATCACTTATATCCTCTATAGTAAAGTAAACTCTCTAAAGTCTATAGTGAACTAGTTGAAGTTCACTATATAGAGGAGTTCTACTATATCAGTAAATCTATCTAAACCCCTTTTTGAATTTTATCTTATTGGAATATTTTTCAAATTTTTTATTCAGATTTTCTATCCCAAAAACTTTTCGATTATTTTTTTGTTGAATTTTTTTCATAATTATTTTCCGATCATATTTCTGGATGATTCTCTTTTCTCTGATAGTACATCATCACAGTGACCCTTTTCATTGATAGTACATCATCACAGTGACTCTTTTCTCTGATAGTACATCATCACAGTGACTCTTTTCATTCATAGTACATCATCACAGTGACTCTTTTCTCTGATAGTACATCATCACAGTGACTCTTTTCTCTGATAGTACATCATCACAGTGACTCTTTTCTCTGATAGTACATCATCACAGTGACTCTTTTCATTCATAGTACATCATCACAGTGACTCTTTTCTCTGATAGTACATCATCACAGTGACTCTTTTCTCTGATAGTACATCTTCACAGTGACTCTTTTCATTCATAGTACATCATCACAGTGACTCTTTTCTCTGATAGTACATCATCACAGTGACTCTTTTCATTGATAGTACATCATCACAGTGACTCTTTTCTCTGATAGTACATCATCACAGAGACTCTTTTCACTGATAGTACATCAGCACAGTGACTCTTTTCTCTGATGGTACATCATCACAGTGACTCTTTTCACTGATAGTACATCATCACAGTGACTCTTTTCTCTGATAGTACATCATCACAGTGACTCTTTTCACTGATAGTACATCATCACAGTGACTCTTTTCTCTGATAGTACATCATCACAGTGACTCTTTTCATTGATAGTACATCATCACAGTGACTCTTTTCTCTGATAGTACATCATCACAGAGACTCTTTTCACTGATAGTATATCATCACAGTGACTCTTTTCTCTGGTGGTACATCATCACAGTGACTGTTTTCTCTGACAGTACATCATCACAGTGACTCTTTTCATTGATAGTACATCATCACAGTGACTCTTTTCTCTGATAGTACATCATCACAGAGACTCTTTTCACTGATAGTACATCATCACAGTGACTCTTTTCTCTGATAGTACATCATCACAGAGACTCTTTTCACTGATAGTACATCATCACAGAGACTCTTTTCACTGATAGTACATCATCACAGTGACTCTCTTCTCTGGTGGTACATCATCACAGTGACTGTTTTCTCTGATAGTACATCATCACAGTGACTCTTTTCACTGATAGTACTTCATCTCAGTGACTCTTTTCTCTGATGGTACATCATCACAGTGACTCTTTTCATTCATAGTACATCATCACAGTGACTCTTTTCTCTGATAGTACATCACCATGGTGACTCTTTTCATTGATAGTACATCATCACAGTGACTCTTTTCTCTGATAGTACATCATCACAGTGACTCTTTTCACTGATGGTACATCATCACAGTGACTATTTTCTCTGATAGTACATCATCACAGTGACTCTTTTCACTGATAGTACATCATCACAGTGACTCTTTTCACTGATAGTACATCATCACAGTGACTCTTTTCTCTGATAGTACATCATCACAGAGACTCTTTTCACTGATGGTACATCATCACAGTGACTATTTTCTCTGATAGTACATCATCACAGTGACTCTTTTCTCTGATAGTACATCATCACAGTGACTCTTTTCTCTGATAGTACATCATCCCAGTGACTCTTTTCTCTGATAGTACATCATCACAGTAACTCATTTCTCTGATAGTACATCATCACAGTGACTCTTTTCTCTGATATATAACATCATCACAGTGACTCTTTTCTCTGACAGTATAACATCATTAGGGTTGTGACAATATGCATTTCAAAATATGCAGTATATGCACTGGGAAATATGTATATATATATATATATAAATATACTGGGGAATATACTGCATATGCAGCAGTTTTTATGCCTTTTGAGAAAACGCTTATGCATCACAGTGACACACCACACAAGTTGTCACACAAACACGTACGTCATAAATAGCTATCTGTGTCGGAACAAAACACCTATTCAAGTGTCATTTTGGCGCTCTGATTACTGTGTCAATATGGAACTCTGATTGACTTCTATATGTGTCGGTTTTGAAACAATACGTGTGTTGATACGACACATTATAATCTGTCATATCGGCACACTCTTTTCTCTCGGTTTATACATTACTAAATAAAATTAACTGAATACTCTAATTCCCTACTCAGAAATAAATTTGGCTTTCAAATCATTTAATAAATAGGATAGGTTCTACCATGATACAATAACTACAAATTGAAATTGAATTTCTTCTGCGAAGCCCCCCTCGTGACGTCATAGAGGATGGTATTGTATATCAAATTGTTGTCACTTGTGTAGGCGTATAGCAACTTCATTTTGAAAGTATCAACTGTCATAGTTTCTTTTTATTTATTTAGGTAATATTTTGCAATCAGAAAAATGGTAAATAAGATTTAATAAACATAAATATTAATAAATAATCCTTAATTAATTGAATTATTTTTCCATTGGTTCAAAAATACTATTAGTGTTTTCTATTCATCTTTTTAATAATATACCCGATAATGCCCCATGTCAGATTTTAAAATTTAAATTGTTTATAAAAAATACTGTAGATATAAATATATTGACTAATCTTAAGCTAACCCACTGTATAGTTCTTTTTATTTTTAGCTAGTTTAGTACTTTTATCATGTTTTAATTTAGATTGATGTACGTATATATTTAATGTTCCACAAGTTTGTAACTTTTCCGGATCTGAATAAATAGAAAAAATATATAAGAAATAGTCTCAGAGAGAATTTTTTAAGTTATTTGACATGATTTGGTGCAATTATGAACATCAAGGGGGAAATGATATGAAAAAATAACAGCTCTTAAATGTTTTTCAACCGGACGCAATGAGAGTGAGTGACGAACAAATTAACAAACAAATAACACAATACCATAATAGAAAACTTCCCTGACGAAAACCTATCAGGGTGACTGTTGATAGAATTTATAACACCGTGAATTAATATATTTTACAGGTCATATATTTATATAGGTAGATCACATAAATATAACTTTGGTGGTCCTTTACCTCGAAATAACATGGTTATTATACCATACTATATTGCCGTACTAAATACATGTAAATATACGAAATAAAAATAATTTTAAGTAGGTAAATATGTATTTTAGACAAAATTGGATGACATATTCGTTATTCTCGTTAAATACTTTATGTGAATGTCATGATAATGGTATGTAATAAGCTGTAATTATATATCATTAACTAGGTATAAACAAAATAGCATGGTATTGCCTCACTTCTTTCACGTCACAAAATACTCCCGCACGGTACTACCCCTCTAGTTTAGTGTAGCTATACATAATGATAAAGATTCATACCTACTAGCAATATTATATTTAGTTATGTCAAATTTGAAATTATAAAATTTCAGGCTTCAACAATCTAGAGTTTATGGTTATTTTATTGAAATTTGGCTACAACAAATCAACCATAAATGAATGATCTAGATTCTAGTTACCTAGTATACTATATTCAATTTACACTTCAAAATATTTTCTGACTCAAGAATTATGAGATGCTGTTAAAGCTACTAGAGTAGGTAGCACTGCTTCAACTGCGAGAAACCATTATTGTAAATAATTAGCTGTATAGCCAACTTAAATGGCAGTACTTTTCGTATTGATTTAATATATATATAGACGCGTTTACTACAACAAATATTACTTATAGTGGAAAATGTGATATCGTTGTAATTTTAAACGCAACTTATACATGGTAAAATCTATAATAAACTATATCATATGCAATTAAAATACATTCATTCAGAAATAAAATAATTACTTAATCTACAGATTTCAAAGAAATCCTCTATCAATAGGTTTTAGGTAGGTGTACAAAATTGATATATACTTGCATACCTATACTAGATTGGGCTACCTACCTAGATGTAATTTATTAAGCGAAATATAATATAGATTAATAATGTGATATTGTGCATATTGCATACACAAAATATTTCAAGAGCATAAAATATGCATGTGTACATATATGCAAACCGATAAATATGTGCAACTTGGTCACTTTGCAACATGAAACAGTCTACCACAGCTTCCCTATGCAGTTTTCTTCAGTGACCACTGCATAGAAAACGTTTTCAAATTATCTGTGGACTCCCTTAGATATACTGCTATTAAATGCGTAAACTTAGTACCTAAATTTTATGAAAATGTTCATAAAAATCTAAAAAGTTCGTAGGTGGAATAATAAAAACACAAATATATCAGGAAATGTATATAACAATTGGTATTTAGTAATTAGCTACTGTTAGTAATTGTCATTGATAAATAAATGAATTTATTTATTTTAAAAAGTTGTACCTACTGCACTAAAATATGTAAACTAATAACACGTATGTTACGGTATAAAATTTAATTAAGTAATTAAAAACACAATTATTTTAATTGAACAATTCAAGACTAAGGAACGGAATTCAATAAATTCCTGCTACATATGGCAGAAATATAGGCATATAATATGTGACAATATAAAGAATGGAATATGTTCTATATTGTCACATCCCTAATAACCATCGATAACCAAAATCTAATGTAACTAGAGCTGATATTAATTATTTATCTCACAACTCAATTTATGAAGCGCTGTTGCTGTTTGTGCTAAAATACCCATATGACTGCATATAACAGGACTCCGCCCCCTTTTCTCCTTGTAGGTTTTGGCCGACCAATCAGAGAAAAGTCTGCGTTAGTGCCATATTTCAGATTACACAATATCCATACTGTACTCTATCGATAGGAACTTAGGCGGTGGAGACAGTAACTCAAAAAACATATACGCTGTGTACGTATTATTAGAAACAATATCTTTATTTACTATAACTTTAAAAACTTGTGAGTTAGAAATGCTATTTTAATAACCTATATCCAAAAAGTACTATATTCTGAAAATAATATACATTAAAAACTGTATTTAAAAAAAATTAGGTATAAATGCCTTAACCTTATAACACGATATCCTTAAAAAACATATCGTTAAAATTACTATCGTTAATTGTAACTATTTAAATAACCATATTAATTAATACCAGTATTTTAGAAAAAATATTTTATTCAAACGATAACCGAAAAACTCTTAATCGTTTTTATCTATATTTTTGAAATCTTAGACGGAAGAATCATAACCTTCTTGGGCACACCGTTTGTTTCCCGTTAAAAAACGCAAAGAATGATTTGAAGAATTTAACAAGCATGACCCGCAAACAGTTCAGATTTAAACACAATGAATGTACTATGTTATACTCAGTATGTTTTTAAAGCGTGTTTATATTATATATACGAGTACCTTTTCCTATTGTTATAGCGTGTGTATATACGAGTACCTTTTACCTACTTTTTTACCATGGGTCAACATATACTACAACATATACTAGCGGATATAACAAACTACATAACTGCATTTTGTGTTGAGAGCTCCTAAATAATCTTCATGTATATATAAACATATGGAAATTCCATTGAAAAACTCAAAAAAGATGACGAGAAGTAAATAAAGATCACTTTGAAAGTGTCAATATAAATGACCGTTAAGTAGTTTGTTGTACCCGCTAGTTTGTTGTAATGCACACTTCATGTACATATTAGTGTGTATTCGATTTCATAATGAATAAAATGAAGTTATTGACGCACCCTCGGTATTTGGGAGTTAACGTGGTTTGTAAACGCGCAGCCCATTCTCGCGATTGTACAAAATCGGCAAATTGAGCGGAACAAATATACGAGTACTTTTTCCCTATTGTTATAGCTGGGACTTTTTGTTAATGCAATATATATTTAAATGAATAGATAAATATATTTCATAGCAGTGGATCTAAGTTGAAAGAAAAGTATTTGTAATTTTTTTTCTACTTTTCAGGCAAGAATTGGCTACATTCTTCCGAGTCTTTGCAAAAGGGACACATCGCCTACTTGGTGAAGGTGAGAATGAGGGGGGGGGATGAAGGGGTGAAGGGGGGGGGGTAAATGAAGGAGTGAAAAGGAGAGAATGAAGGGGTGAAGAGAAGGGGAATGAAGGGGTGAACGTATACACAAATACACACACACTAATACACAGATGTGACCCTACAATATTAGATTATATACTTTATATATGTATGTACTATACAGAGGATTAAATACTTTTTTCATGGCATCCGTACACTGGTGAAACAACCATGGACAAATCTTTATATACGCTATTTAACAGGAAATCCTTAAATAACCAACTATTTAACCAGCTGTATAGTATATAGAGTATGTAATGTAGTTTTGCAGGGTCACATCTGTGCGTGCGTATGTTAGTATCTCTTTATGCGCAGAAGAGTCTAAAACTCGTATCAAGGCATACAGTATACCTTTCTAAGTTAATATATCTTCGAGAATAATCAACGTTATGCTGAATTCAGCCAGTTTAGTCAATTAAAAAGAAGTTAAAGCATATGCGATTCTAAAAAGAATGAATAACATACCTTGTTTCTATGTGAAATAATTAACCCGGGTTATTGAAGCGTCTTTCACAAGAAAACAGTAATCATCTTAATATGAACCTGCGCAATACTCTACCTTGTAGTTAATATACCTTGACTATACCAATAGTTTTGTTACACTATACCAATAGTTCCTCCATAAGTTTGACAATATGTTTTTTCAGTTCCTGGGCAGCACCCCAGTGGATTGCCCCAAAGGGATGGAGGTGGTGAAAGAGGCCAGTCGCAAACTCCAATTCAACCAACAGATCCGAAAATCCGAGGGAGTGAGAATACCTAAAGTCGAACTCACCATTTCTGTGAACGGAGTCGCTATAAAGGAACCCAAGACAAAGGTGAGGGATGCAGTAAAGGAACCCAAGACAAAGGTGAGGGATGCAGTAAAGTAACCCAAAACAAAGGTGAGGGATGCAGTAAAGGAACCCAAGACAAAGGTGAGGGATGCAGTAAAGGAACCCAAGACAAAGGTGAGGGATGCAGTAGAGGAACCCAAGACAAAGGTGAGGGATGCAGTAGAGGAACCCAAGACAAAGGTGAGGGATGCAGTAGAGGAACCCAAGACAAAGGTGAGGGATGCAGTAAAGGAACCCAAGACAAAGGTGAGGGATGCAGTAAAGGAACCCAAGACAAAGGTGAGGGATGCAGTAAAGGAACCCAAAACAAAGGTGAGGGATGCAGTAAAGGAACCCAAAACAAAGGTGAGGGATGCAGTAGAGGAAATTCTTTTTCTGTTCAATAAAACTTAGTTTATAAATTTTTCCTTTAAAACTAATATTCGTTTAAAACTTTAACGTCACAGTACTCTGACACTTATTTAGAGTCACAGTTCTCGGAAAGTGGTGCATAAACCACTTTCCGAGTACTGAGAGAGTCTGACTGTATAATATTGCACTCTATTCACACTGACTATTGCTAACGGAAATGTTACTCAACAGTTACTTAGTTACTCAACAGTTACCTTATTTCCCACTGTGAGAACTTGCTATCTGTTAACCACACACCTTCCGTGTTACCTGTGATATTACTAGTAGGGTTGTGACAATATGTTTTGTGAATCATAGATCTTTAGAATATCACAGACCAAATGAAATGGTATCGAATACTATATACCGCTATAGCATTCAATACTGGTAAAGCTCGTACAACAGAGAGATATATATTATATAGTATATAATATATAATAGTTATACCTCTATTTAAGTTCTATAGAACTTTTCTAATCAAAGAAAATGTGACAGAAAAGGGCAACAAAATTAAAATAATGAAAATCTTAAAAACAATATAATTTAAAGAGATATATATCAGAATCTATGATTTTAAAAGCATATGGTCACAACCCTAATTATTACATGATAATTAGGGTTGTGAAGCAGAGAACAATGGCATTAAAGAAATCGATTTTCCTCATAATAACTAATACAATAATTAGAAAAATAGAATTTTGAATATGAAAAGTAAATTGTTAGGATTAGGGTGTGTACCTAATTATCTGATTGTTCCACATTGTCGATCATATCAGAAAAATGTATATACAGATTTTTATTCAACATTTATTTTAATTGGTATCCATGACACCAGGTATTTTAGAGTTATAAACCGCAACTCCAGTATTTGATCAATCTCCACTTCTTGACACTGACAGCACCCGGTGTTAACGTTATACATAAGATGTACCACAGGGGTTAGATGAAGCTGAACCATTTTGTAACGGTTGTTGTACTAGTTTGTCTTGAATATAATTACAAAGTATGTTAGAGTCTTAATTAGAATGGTACCGATAGTGTACACAGATAGTGGAAGGGGTGACCACCCGGTATATGGGATTGACTGACTTTCTAAGTTACTACCCAACACCTGGCCTTAAAAGGCACTAGGACTTTTCCCCGCCGGAATTTTCCCCGTCAGGACTATTCCCCGCCTGGACTATTCATCGCCGGACTTTTCCACGCCGAATAAAATAATAGTATTTTGGGCTACTTATAATTATAATTTCGTTAAAAACAAACCATTTATCAATAGAAGACACATTTTATTAACAAACTTACACAATAATACAGTTTTATTTTTAGCTTTGATTTCCGTATGTGTCCATATTGGTCTTTTAATTTTATAAATATATACTACATAGTTCAAACATTATGGAAATTCTAAGGAGTTGCCAAATGTCGCGATTTATTCTAAGAAGCTACTATTAATTCAGTTTACCAATTGGTACCAAACCTTACCTGTATTTTCAGGTGAACAGTACAGATCGTATTAGTTCACTATTTGTTTTAATGTCTGGTTTCCGGCTACTCTGAGTGTCCTCTTAGTGCTCATTTCCATTTCTGACTCTGTCACCAAAATTTTGTTTAGAGATAATTTTTTCCTTTTTAAACCAGAACTACTGTATTAACTAAAGTTTTTTCTGTTCGTATGAACTAAAGTGGGTACTAACTAAAGTTTTTTCTGTTCGTATGAACTAAAGTGGGTACTAACTAAAGTTTTTTCTGTTCGTATGAACTAAAGTGGGTACTAACTAAAGTTTTTTCTGTTCGTATGAACTAAAGTGGGTACTAACTAAAGTTTTTTTCTGTTCGTATGAACTAAAGTGGGTACTAACTAAAGTTTTTTCTGTTCGTATGAATTAAAGTGGGTACTAACTAAAGTTTTTCTGTTCCAGCACAATCTGCACCAGTACCCACTACATCGTATCAGTTTCTGCGCAGACGACAAGGCAGAGAAAAGATTCTTCAGTTTCATCGCCAAAGAATCGGACAACGAGTCTCACACTTGCTTCGTTTTCGTCAGCGATAAACTGGTGAGAAGCTGACTATTGAATTAGGTTTCACAGTGTTATCATTATTATTTCACTACAATAGGCTTTACAGTATTGTCATTATATCACTGGATTATCTAAATTCTAAATCGAAAAATTACATAATCACCGATTGTTAGTTTTCAATCGGCGACTTCTTTCTTCTTGCTACAACTATAAACTTTTCAACAGGAATATGATCTAATCCTTTGTATTACGGTATTGTCATGATTAAATCTCTTGCTACAACCCTCTTAAAACATCTTGTTATAATTCTAATGTAACCCTGTGTACCCTTGTGTACCCTTAATGTAACCCTGTAAACCCTTAATGTAACCCTGTGTTCCCCACAGTCCGAGGAGATCACCCTGACGATTGGGCAGGCTTTCGACCTGGCGTACCGAAGATTCCTGGAGACTACCGGCAAAGAATTGGAACTGAGGAGACAGGTGGCCAACCTGCAGAGTAAACTGAAGGTGAGTGGTGAGCTGAAGGTGATCGAGTGGTGAACTGATGGTGAGTGGTGAACTGATGGTGAGTGGTGAACTGATGGTGAGTGGTGAGCTGAAGGTGAGTGGTGAGCTGAAGGTGATCGAGTGGTGAACTGATGGTGAGTGGTGAACTGATGGTGAGTGGTGAGCTGAAGATGAGTGGTAAACTGATGGTGAGTGGTGAACTGATGGTGAGTGGTGAACTGATGGTGAGTGGTGAGTGAAGGTCATTGGTGAACTGATGGTGAGTGGTGATCGAGTGGTGAACTGATGGTGAGTGGTGAACTGATGGTGAGTTATGAACTGATGGTGAGTGGTGAACTGTAGGTGAGTGGTGAACTAATGGTGAGTGGTGAACTAATGGTGAGTGGTCAACTGATGGTGAGTCCTTATTTGACCGAAGATGTGAAAGCGACCGACAATTCGTAACTTACCCTACTATCTATAATAATGGAGGCAGATATAGGATTGATTTGATTCAAAATTACATTTCTCCTTGCTTCTTCATATGGTTTTTTTCACTTGCCTTTTCATCTGGTTTTTCACTTACATTTTCATCAGGTTTTTCACTTGCCTTTTCATCAGGTTTTTCACTTGCCTTTTCATCAGGTTTTTCACTTGTCTTTTCATCTGTTTCTTCACATGTTTCATGCCTCCAATAAAGTACAACCCAATGATTCTTTTGCAGGAGGCTGAAGAAGAGAACTCTCGTCTTCGTCAGCAGTTGGAGGGCTCCGTTAACGCAAACAACATCCTACTCGATGATTTCGAGGTAAAAAAATTATTAAATTTTAAATAAAAATATATAATAAAAACAAATATAATTAAAAAACATGAAGAGGTTCGATTTTCCACACCTAAACATAGTAACTAATTACCTCCACATAGTAAATAATATTGCCTCCACATGGTAACTATTTTCCTCAACATGGTAACTTTTCCTCCACATGGTAACTATTTCCCTCCATTTAGTAACTATTTCCCTCCACTTAGTAATTATTTCCCTCCACATAGTAACTATTTCCCTCCACATAGTAACTATTTTCCTCCACATAGTAACTATTTCCCTCCACATAGTAACTATTTTCCTCCACAGAATGGTCTGGGGTCGGAGAGCTCCACTGATGTCTTTTCGGACCGGCAGACCCCCTCCAATTTGGGGTCGTTGCCCCCCCTGCCCCCCAGAAACTCCAAGATTGAGTGAGTTCTGTAACCCGTTAGAACTCTAACTCGCAGTACTCGGACAGTGGGTGTTGCACAGAGAATCTGACCTCTAGGAACTGTGTTATAAACAACTGTCCGATTACTGTGATGTTCTCCTACTTAAATTCTCTGCCATTTCTGAAATAAAAATTATATTCTATTTATTTCCTACTATATCATTTACTATATTTTTTTCTGTATTCTTGAAATAAGTGGAAAATATCGTTAAAGGTCCCCTCCACTATAAATTAAAAAAAATCTAGAAATACTTTAAATTTGCACAGCTAAAGATATATCACATATAACAGTTAAACAGAAAATAAATTGATTAAGTATTCGCTTCGTAATTAATTATATAAGAAATATTCACACTTAACCGTCACTGTCCGACTTACTAAGATTAAATAGAAGAAAAAGTGAACAAAACGAACTTTATATCCTATTATCGTAAATTTAATGGCAATTAGGTATATAGGTACACTTTTAGGTACCTAAAGGATTTTTCTAGGGTATAATGGTAATTAGGTAACGGTGTAGGTAGCCATTTATAACAGTCTAAAAGCTTTGTAAGACTTTGTATTATTTGAATTTGTAAGCATTTGATGATACTTTTTCTTTGATTGAATTTCGGGGGGTATTCTTTTCAAGAATACATATTATAATAAAAATATAGAAGCAACTTTCAAATGGTTCGTAGTTTTATAACCAGTAACCTTAATTCCAGTGAATAGAGTTATATAAAAGTAAAGTGGAGTGGATCTTTAACTATGAAACGCATTAGCTAACTCATTGTTTTCTATGCCTTCTCACTGCTCACTGTTTCCTGTCTCACTGCAGTGACCTGCTAAGTGACAGTGCCCCTGAGAGTGATGACAGTGACTTCAACCCCCGAGCTCTGGATGGTGACATGTCAGACACCAGTAAAGACATCTTTGCTACTCAGCCCACAGTTGGTGAGATAATTTGTCAAAGCTGAGAGAAATAAGTCATACGTCATCAACTGTCAGCCAATCACAGTCCACAGCTTGGTAGATTTTTTATAACTTAGTAAAAAAACTTTATAACTTTGTGAATTTTCTTTTAACTTAGCTATGTTTTAAGCTCTAATGAGATAGGATGTTGAAGTTTGAAGCGATATATCGCCTTATCATAAGCGATATATATTGCTTTATCGCTTTGGTATAAGCGATATATCGCTTTGGTATAAGCGATATATCGCCTTATCGCTTTGGTATAAGCGATATATCGCCTTATCGCTTTGGTATAAGCGATTCATCGCTTTATCGCTTTGGTAAAAGCGATTCATCGCCTTATCGCTTTGGTATAAGCGATTCATCGCCTTATCGCTTTGGTATAAGCGATTCATCGCCTTATCGCCTTGGTATAAGCGATTCATCGCTTTATCGCCTTGGTATAAGCGATTCATCGCCTTATCGCCTTGGTATAAGCGATTCATCGCCTTATCGCCTTGGTATAAGCGATTCATCGCATTATCGCTTCGGTAAAAGCGATTCATCGCCTTATCGCTTTGGTATAAGCGATTCATCGCCTTATCGCCTTGGTATAAGCGATTCATCGCCTTATCGCCTTGGTATAAGCGATTCATCGCCTTATCGCCTTGGTATAAGCGATTCATCGCTTTATCGCTTCGGTAAAAGCGATTCATCGCCTTATCGCCTTGGTATAAGCGATTCATCGCCTTATCGCCTTGGTATAAGCGATTCATCGCTTTATCGCTTTGGTAAAAGCGATTTATCACCTTATCGCTTTGGTATAAGCGATATATCGCCTCATCGCTCTAATCTCTCTTATTCGCAGCGAGTGACAGAGGTTTCATGGACGATGATTTCAATCCCCGAGCTGAGGAGTCGCCTGTGATTGAAAGTCAACCCAAAGGGCACCCAGTAATCAGCCCCCCGCCACTAAGTGAGTAGTGTACTACAGTAGAACTCCTCTATAGTGAACTCCTGTATAGTGAACCATCCTTTATAGTAGAGCCCTATATAACGAACTAATTTCTATAGTGAACATATTTAGTTTAGTCTGCCACAGATATTCGTAAGTTTTCTGTGAATCTCTATATAGTAAATTAGTTATATTTCATGAAAGAGGAGTTCTACCAGTGCAACTCCTCTATAGTGAAGTCATGTGTAGTGAACCATCCTGATTTTTAAGAGTTCTGGAAAATGAAATACGTTGTCTAATGATTTTTATTTGAAAAAGAAAATAAATATATTTTGTATAGTCTGCCATGAAAAGTCCAGTTTTCTATTCATCTCTTAAATCTTCTATAGTATAGTAAACTCTCTATAGTGAACTAGTTGAAGTTCACTATAGGGGAGTTTTACCTTACAAATTTGTGGTATACCCAGACCAATTAGTAAATCTTCTATTGAAATGTGAAATTACTTTGTATACTACGACGTACCTCAGGTTTCTATTATTTTAATCATAGAAAACTATCTAGTGCACCAGAGTTATGAAGTGGCTTTGACCATTACTTCATAACTCAGGAGTTTCACTCTATTTAACAAATTGTATAATTTTTTTCGGGAAGTTGATTAAATTTTCTTTGAAACAGTTCCACCTCCCCGTCCGTCACGTCCCCACGAGGTTGCCAACCAGACTGTCGATGATCTTTTCAGTTCCAACGGCAACGATGACCCCTTCGCAGCGAACAACGGAAATAACAACAACAACAACAAGAATGATGACATCTTGGCACAATTCATCGAAATGAAGGTGGGTACCTATTAGAAAAACATGTAACCGGACCGGCAGTCCGTTTACAGTTGGTTGCCAAACGTTCTATCGAAAAACTTTTCGTCGACAGGACGTTTCGTCAACAAATTTTCCTAAATGGGATATTAACACACTCTAATAAATATCAAGGGAGCGTACCAACCCCCGAAACCCCCTGCATAGTCATTAAACAGTCATGAAGTGTGCAGAGCAACAAACTAGCGGATACAACAACCTACGGAAAGGCCAATTACGTTGAGTATGTTAATATCCCCTTTACGAAAATTCGTAGACGAAAAGTTCTGTCCACGTAACGTCTGCACACCTTACAGGTAAATAATAGGTTTTTAGAATGTTTGTGATGGCTATTCTTTATATTTTTTCTCTCAAATACTGTCGGAATCTTACATCTGTCATTATTTTGTGACCTGAACTGATATCAAAAACTTACTGAAGATAACTTACCCAAGTGGCAACACTTTTGAGTGTTGCCACTTTTCAGGTTATTATATGTGTTCCTCTTTACTTCAGTTGAGAAATAAGCTAAATAACCTTTGTTTTCATCACAGAATGGCTTTAGTCAAGGACTTACTCTAGAGACTGGCAATCAAGACTTCAACCTGGACAGTTTGGACCCCCTTAAGAAATGAGCAAAAACTTTCGACTGATGTAGTTAACCTTCTTTAAATCTAAGGATTTTATATGATAAAATCACCTGAGTATTTCAATCAACGCTTCTGAATCGGATCGATTTTATTTCTTAAAATATTTTGCATTCACTGTTATATGTATGTTCCGCGCAATTTACCGAATTGCGCTATCTTAAGAATGCGTAGCGCGATCTTATGATCTTTTAATCTCGAAATTGTGCAAGGCCTGTTAAGGGTATGAAGCAGGACTAACACTAATGAAGGAGATTACCAATTTACGCATTTTATTAGATCATTTCATCAAAATATGATTTAAAGTTATACACAAAAACATAACCTTCTGCATCTTAGAAGTTAATAATAACTATATATACTTTGCCTGTTTAGAATTCGTTAATTTCAAGATTATTTGGTAGTAACTACAGTCGGTTGCTGCATAGATTGCTGTTCCACACATTCTTACCAAAAGTAGCAAAATAGAAACATAAATTTTATAAGTTTTAAAAATATGTTAACTTGAGTTAGTCAGCTAAAGAAAACTTGATCACTAATACGCGCAAACGACCCTTGCTCAATTTCGAGATTGCCGCCCAATTTCAGAGGTCTAGAATCGCACAGTGCTACCTTAAGAATGAGCAAATTCGGGAAATTGCGCGGAACACATGCACTTTTATTTGGTTTATTGAAATTAGCTGTTGAAATAATTACCTAAATTAGACCACAATAGAACACAGTTCAATATATATCATTCTGATAGCTAGTGAAATGTTAGATCATCTGAATGAATTTCTTTTAAACGAAGTCTCACCATTCATCATCAATGGATCATATAAGGAATCTTTGTTTGATGACTTATATTTAAGTCCTTCTTCTTTGAATTTGTTCTGATTGGTGTATTTACTAATCATTTACTTTGCATGTATGCTAGTTTCATCAAATACACTGAAAAAAACCGTCTCAAAAATATGAGTCAATTTGATTCATCCTAGTATTTTACTAAAAAACAGGAGTTGTATTGACTCCTAATTCATAGTCAGATTGACTCCGGTAGATTCAATCAAGAAAAAAGACTCCAATTTTGGAGTTTGTCAGCTTTGACTCAAGAGATGAGTCAGGTTGACTTGCAATTTTTTTCGGTGTAGTAGTATTTTGCGAGTGTATATTATAGTCTCATTGAAGTTTTTTCTTTACTAATTGCAATTAGTTCAACTTAACACGCAGACAATGTTTGATCCTGAGAAGGTGATTCAAATTCATAACTACTTCCAATAACGATTCTTACTTCAAGTTGACACCAATGGTATATTTCTTGAATAAAAATTTGTGTAAAATTATGTTATTTTAGTTCAAGGAACTGGTTGCTTTGAGTATATAAATATATACTTTGTGGTATAAATTTATACCACCAAGTAGGTAGTCACCGCGTTAGGTAACTCAGCGACTGTTTTGTTTGCATACTACCTAGCACCACTATTTAGACAAGTAGTAACCACGTAAGGTAACTCAGTGCCTGTTTTGTCTGCTTAATACCTAGCGCCACTATTCAGCTAAGTAGTAACCGCGTTAGGTAACTTGGTGACTATTTTGTCTGCATAATACCTAGCGCCACTATTCAGCCAAGTACATAGTAACTGCGTTAGGTAACTCTGTGACTGTTTTGTTTGCCTAATACCTAGCGCCACTATTTAGCCAAGTAGTAACCGCGTTAGGTAACTCAGTGACTGTTTTGTTTGCATAATTCCTATCGCTTCTATTCAGCCAAGTAGTAACTGCGTTAGGTAACTCAGTGACTGTTCTGTCTGCATAATACCTAGCGCCACTATTTAGCCAAGTAGTAACCGCGTTAGAAAACTCAGTGCCTGTTTTGTCTGCCTAATACCTAGCGCCACTATTTAGCCAAGTAGTAACCGCGTTAGGTAACTCAATGACTGTTTTGTCTGCATAATACCTAGCGCCACTATTCAGCCAAGTAGTAACCGCGTTAGGTAACTCAGTGACTTCGCCACTTCTTCACACCACACTGTACATACTGTTGCATATTCTTTGTTTATAGTTATTTTAAGCAGTCGAAACGAGTGTGATGCTCCTAACTATAAGAAAATATTAATCATTATCGTGATTAATCAATTGTATTTAATTTCAAATTCTCATGTGTATGATTAGTTAGATTTATGTCACCTTCATGTACCATGCCTAATCATTATTTTCGTAAGTACTATGTATATCGATATAGAAGTTAGAGACCCAAAATAATTTATGCATTTCAATTGATAAAAACTAATCCTATCTCCTGCTTGATGGTCTAATGATTGTATATTCTTTAAATTAGGTTTGAAGTTGTTTAAACATGTTTAGAATTTGTTTGAACCTGTTTAGAACTTGTTTGAACCTGTTATGAACTTGTTTGAACCTGTTTAGAACTTGTTTAAACAGGTTTAGAACTTGTTTGAACATGTTTAAAACTTGTTTAAGCATGTCTAGAACTTGTTTGAACATGTTTAGAACTTGTTTGAACATGTTTAGAATATGTTTTAGTGTATGAGAACTGTTTAAAAACATGTTTAAACCTGTTTTAATATGTTAAACCTGTTTGATGTTCTTATAAATTGTTTTAATGTTTTTGAACAGGCTAAATTATATTATAATTAAATTTAAACAGTTCATCAATTTATTTACAACTTTATTTGTATAAATATATTACGGCTGCTCTTACAATAGAAATAATTACCTTTACTGTATATAATACTCTATAATCGCTATGATTAAAATATATTTAGTTAGTTTGTTTATATATTCATAATATATTACGCAAATTGTTGCCTATTTTTATTCTCCTTTGGAATTAATAATTAATTAATTCTCAATAGTCACTTGATCTGTATCAAAAAAGAAGTAAATCAATTATTATTCAAATAAGTATACTTAATTTTTTTTGATATAAAATACGTTTGAAAAAAATGTCATATTTTCGTCGAAAATGTAATAAGTATCGGTTCGCATTGAATAATGTTAAATATATTAATAAAAATTAATTAGGCTATTTATATAGACAGGAGGTTTTTCGCTTTTTTTTTCCGTGGGGTATTTTTCCGGGGAGTTTATTGCACGGAGGTTTTTTTTCTTGGAATTGAACTTATTGAAACAATGAATTAATAAAAACAAATTTAAATTATACAATACATGATAATAATTCTATCTCTTGTGAAATAATATTTCATTTTACTTTAAGTTGCTAAATTTAAGTCAAAGATAAAAGGTCGTACTCCGTTTGTTTTGAAAGTCAGCAATATTTAGTTATAAACTATTCAAGTTGAATATTCGGGTAAAGGTGGAAATAGAAAAAAACATCAAGAAGGTATTCATTGACAGTCTGAAGAAGACCGAACAGGCAATGCTTGTTTATAAAATTCTAACCGAAGTCAAAACAAAAAGCGTCAGAAAAGTGTGTCATCAAAATTCACTGAACCTAATTTTATGCGATTTTTAGATTAATGATCTTAGACCTTAGTTCTACAACTTAATTGTTTCCCGGAATCTGAAGAGGACTTTTAACTGGAAGCGGAAATATCCGGATAGCTCATTTTCCCGGTGGTACATTTTCGGGATTTGGGCCTGGGACCTAAGATGATGATGATGAAACCTAATGAATTGCCTCAATTTTAGAAAACTAAAGGTTATTTCAAGGCATACTACAGAAAATCTGAAATCTGTTCACTACTCAGGCTAACTCATTCAGTACAGAAGAGTTCTCCTGTATTTGAACAGCAGGATTCTGAAAACTGTGAGGCCACGGGGTAATTGGGCTGGTCTGGGCAAATAGAACTGGTGAGGAATTAACTGGTGGGAAGGAAAATGTATGAGTCACAGAGAGGACCTCGTTATGCAGTTACCAGATGTACATTTTGTGGGATCCTTTGGCTATACGGAGGGTGGTGTTTTTCTTGCTTTAGAGAGAGGCGTTTTCTGAGAGAGACGCAGTAGTGTACCAAGTTATACACCCGATAAAGTGTAAATTCACTACTCTACAATCAATTTTCATTACAGAGTTTCAAATAAAACACAAACATTTTTCAATAGGCTTAGTCGAAACCTAAGAACAATTTTTCTTTCATTACAACTCATAGAAAATGAAAGATTTGAAACAATTATAAAGTGTTATTACCAAATGGTAATAATACTGCGAAAATTCGCCATTTTCGCCAGTTTATTTACCATTTGGTAATAAAACTGAGTCGAGATTTGGTGACAAAAATGGAGCCTGCCAAAGTAATACTGATATTTACTAATAGGTATTACTCATTTATATTAGTAATAGCTCATAGGGCTCTATCCTGTAAATGTGAGAGATGAAAAAAAAGAGTATTGCATCCCATGAACCCCGAACAGTTGCAACTTGGATACAGGTAAAGCACTTACAGCAGACGATCTTTGAACGGACAAAGGACAAAACTTGTCCGCTCTAGCGTTCTGCAGATCGGTACAACGAACTCTTTAAATTATATGGTTTAACATATACTTCATTCATCTACCAAGTATCTAGTCAAACACAAACATTGATTATAATCAGAGGTACTACAATTGACCATCAACACTTAATGTATTGTTTTTAAGATTTTCATTATTTTTGTTTTGTTACCCTTTTCCGCCACATTTTCTTTGATTAGAAAATTTCAATAAAAATTTGAAAAAGGTGTGACTATTAAATCTATATTCTATTTTAAAATATTCTTCATTTATTCATACCAAGCAAAAAATTAAGAATCAGGAAATGAGTTATAATATGTTCAGTTACAGTTTAATTATGCTCTGTATATTAGTTTGCATGTAGATACATAAGGTGACCAGTATATTCCTCCCCGGTATATTTCACCCTAGGTATTCCACCCCACAAAGTTCCATCCCACTTTACGGGTTAGGTTTGATAAGTTATTAATATTAATCATTTATTAATATTTATATAATAGTAGGTAATTAGCATTTTCAGTGTACAAATTACGGTAGTTTGCCAAAACAGCAACTTTTTAGAAAAAAGCGAAAACATTGAAGCCAAACCCCTCCACACCTCTTCCAACAATTTTTGTATGAACATATACTGCAGTTTCATAGTAAGAATGAATTCATTTTAACATGCTCAACATGTAAACCTTGAAATAAACTCCCATATTATGAATATTTGAACTTTTCTCTTTTAGGATAAAATTTCACTCGACTTGAGATACCTCTAATTATTGTCCAAATGTCTCAGGATATCGACTGAGTTATTTCTTATCGGGTACGAAGTATTTAACAAATGGCCATCTAAAATATATTTATCTTTTTATTTTTATCCAAATGAGCATTGACAAAGGGGTGGAATATACCTAGGGTGGAATATACCGGGGTGGAATATATACCGGGGTGGAATATATACCGGGGTGGAATATACCGGGGTGGAATATACCGGGGTGGAATATATACCGGGGTGGAATATACCTAGGGTGGAATATATACCGGGGTGGAATATACCTAGGGTGGAATATATACCGGGGTGGAATATACCAGGGTGGAATATACCGGAGTGGAATTTACCGGGGTGGAATATACCAGGGTGGAATATACCGGGTGAAATGTAACGGGGTGGAATATATCAGAGTAGAATTTACCGGGGTGGAATATACTGGGGTGGAATTTACCGGGTGGAATTTACGGGGTGGAATATACCGGGTGGAATTTACCGGGGTGGAATATACCGGGTGGAATTTACCGGGGTGGAATATACCAGGGTGGAATTTATAAGTACTTCAAGCGACAATTATATAAGTAAGGTATTTAAATATTTTATAAGAGTTTCATTAAAATTTCCCTTTAATAATAATCTGAAATTGTTTCCTTCATTAGGGTTTCTTTAGAATTCTGTACAAAAAATTTAAATCCCCAACTAAACTAAATAATGTATCGTTACAACGAACGCTTTTCCTGTACATGTACTGGGCGTTGCAATGGCTTTACCTGTATATGTAACTGTATTTTTTTCATCATGTTAATACAACACTATAGAGTTGGCAACAGTTACTCATAAGCATTACTCATAGTTACTCATAAGTATTACTGAGAGTTACTCATAGGCATTATATATAGTTACTCATTAGCTTTGCTCATAGTTACTCATAGTTACTCACAGTTACTCATAGTTACTCATAGTTACTCACAGTTACTCATAGTTACTCACAGTTACTCACAGTTACTCATAGTTACTCACAGTTACTCATAGTTACTCAAAGTTACTCACAGTTACTCATAGTTACTCACAGTTACTCATAGTTACTCACAGTTACTCATAGTTACTCACAGTTACTCATAGTTACTCACAGTTACTCATAGTTACTCACAGTTACTCATAGTTACTCACAGTTACTCATAGTTACTCACAGTTACTCATAGTTACTCACAGTTACTCATAGTTACTCACAGTTACTCATAGTTACTCACAGTTACTCATAGTTACTCACAGTTACTCATAGTTACTCACAGTTACTCATAGTTACTCACTGTTACTCATTAGCATTACTCATAGTTAGTCATAGTCACTCATAAGCATTAGTCATAGTTACTCATAAGAATTAGCCATAGTTACTCATAGTCACTCATAAGCATTAGTCATAGTTACTCTGTTACTCATTAGCATTACTCATAGTTACTCATAAGCATTACTCATAGGTAATAGTTTTTAACATTATAGTGCTGGCACCCACCAAGCCAAGTCGATGCCAAAAGTTGCACACACACACACACACACACACACCATCTAGGTAGCTAATATGAACTGAGACAGTAGTTATGATACCGTGAACCTGTACGCTAATGTGCTGAACTTTTACTATGCTTTAACTCTGTTAGTTGTTATTGGTGGATGTTTTAACTCTTCACTGTGCACTTTATTTACAACTATTGGTGGTTGTTTTAACTCTTCACTGTGCACTTTATTTACAACTATTGGTGGATGTTTTAACTCTTCACTGTGCACTTTATTTACAACTATTGGTGGTTGTTTTAACTCTTCACTGTGCACTTTATTTACAACTATTGGTGGTTGTTTTAACTCTTCACTGTGCACTTTATTTACAACTATTGGTGGATGTTTTAACTCTTCACTGTGCACTTTATTTACAACTATTGGTGGTTGTTTTAACTCTTCACTGTGCACTTTATTTACAACTATTGGTGGTTGTTTTAACTCTTCACTGTGCACTTTATTTACAACTATTGGTGGATGTTTTAACTCTTCACTGTGCACTTTATTTACAACTATTGGTGGTTGTTTTAACTCTTCACTGTGCACTTTATTAACAACTATTGGTGGTTGTTTTAACTCTTCACTGTGCCCTTTATTTACAACTATTGGTGGTTGTTTTAACCCTTCACTGTGCACTTTATTTACAACTATTGGTGGATGTTTTAACTCTTCACTGTGCACTTTATTTACAACTATTGGTGGTTGTTTTAACTCTTCACTGTGCACTTTATTTACAACTATTGGTGGATGTTTTAACTCTTCACTGTGCACTTTATTTACAACTATTGGTGGTTGTTTTAACTCTTCACTATGTACTTTATTTACAACTATTGGTGGTTGTTTTAACTCTTCACTGTGCACTTTATTTACAACTATTGGTGGTTGTTTTAACTCTTCACTGTGCACTTTATTTATAACTATTGGTGGTTGTTTTAACTCTTCACTGTGTACTTTATTTACAACTATTGGTGGTTGTTTTAACTCTTCACTGTGCACTTTATTTACAACTATTGGTGGTTGTTTTAACTCTTCACTATGTACTTTATTTACAACTATTGGTGGTTGTTTTAACTCTTCACTGTGCACTTTATTTACAACTATTGGTGGTTGTTTTAACTCTTCACTGTGCACTTTATTTATAACTATTGGTGGTTGTTTTAACTCTTCACTGTGTACTTTATTTACAACTATTGGTGGTTGTTTTAACTCTTCACTGTGCACTTTATTTATAACTATTGGTGGTTGTTTTAACTCTTCACTGTGCACTTTATTTACAACTATTGGTGGTTGTTTTAACTCTTCACTGTGCACTTTATTTACAACTATTGGTGGTTGTTTTAACTCTTCACTATGCACTTTATTTACAACTATTGGTGGTTGTTTTAACTCTTCACTGTGCACTTTATTTACAACTATTGGTGGTTGTTTTATCTCTTCACTGTGCACTTTATTTACAACTATTAGTGGTTGTTTTAACTCTTCACTGTGCACTTTATTTACAACTATTAGTGGTTGTTTTGACTCTTCACTGTGCACTTTATTTACAACTATTGGTGGTTGTTTTTTCAAAAATGTTATTGTCAAATCAGGACTATTTTCTGCACTATCATACTAAAATGTTTTCTTCTTCAATAGCAAAGAGATATAATTGAATAATTGGTTTGGGTGGGAAATTCAATCATTATAATAATTTTGTAGATTATAGTTAAATTATAAAATATATTCTTTAATAGTTTATTTGAAATTTTGCAGTACAATGAACTAGCGGATACATCAAACTACATTATGGCTTCATATCGAAACATTGAATAATTATTATGCAGTTGTAGACATTTTTCCATGTGGGCATTTTTCCTGTACAGAATTTTCCTTGTGGGATTTTTTCACTGTGGAATTTTTTCACTGTGGGTTTTTTTCCTTGTGGGCAATTTTCTTTGTAGTCATTTTCCTGTGGACCGCTTTCCGGCCACCATTAAAATCATTGCAATGAAATACTCAATACTTAGATAAATTTAGTAGAATTCTAATTACTGAGGTAAATTTGTCATAGTCGTCTGTTTTCAATCCTTTGTTAATCCAATCGTCGCAGTCACTATCGTCACTTTGGGTTTGGACTTCAGATTCAAGCAAACATACATTACTAATATTGTGACAATATGCTTTTTAATCCCGAAAAAAATATAGATGGGGTGAATTAAAGAGTATTGAATGGTTCTACACACCATGCAGCGGTATATAGTATTCGATACCATTTCATTTCGTGTATTCTTAAGTTGTATGATTTATAAAGCATATTGTCACTACCTTAATTTATTATTCACCGATGTGACTCACTTTTATGACTCATTGTTGTGACTCACTGTTGTGACTCACTCTTGTGACTCACTATTATGACTCACTGTTATGACTCATTGTTGTGACTCACTGTTGTGACTCACTATTACGACTCACTGTTATGACTCACTATTGTGACTCACTCTTGTGACTCACTATTATGACTCACTGTTATGACTCATTGTTGTGACTCACTGTTGTGACTCACTATTACGACTCACTGTTATCACTCACTGTTATGACTCACTCTTGTGACTCACTATTATGACTCATTATTTTCTAGGTCAGACTTAGAGTGTTTACAAAGACTACACAGCACATCTCATGTAGAGG
This sequence comes from Caprella mutica, assembly GCA_947561585.1. Classification (NCBI taxonomy): domain Eukaryota; kingdom Metazoa; phylum Arthropoda; class Malacostraca; order Amphipoda; family Caprellidae; genus Caprella; species Caprella mutica. Next base: position 47,315 of record CANNZV010000337.1, on the reverse strand, counting down.
TTACTTCGGTTTTTTGCGCCAAACCATATGTGTAAACACTTAAATATATATAAAAAATAAATTTATTTTTATGTATGTATATAAAACATACTTCATTTCCACATCTTCTGTCATATAAGAAAATACGATATAATAATTATTAATTAAAATAATGAATTAATAACAAAGATTATATCGTTTTTCTCTTATATGACCGAAAATGTTGAACAGATACCTAACCGACTGGGTTGTACTTCTTTCCAATTAGGTATGAGAGAAGAGAGAGAGGGCACAAATTCCTCTCATTTCTGTCCTCTCTAAAGGTTGAATAGCTTCCACTCTTCCAATCACACTCGCCAAGTCTCTAATGTTCTCTGCGGCCATTCTCTCGAACCTGGCCCGTGATTGAGAAAATCTCTGGGGACTGTTTCTCTTTGATTTATTTATCTGATCTACTTTCTGCATTCACGATATTCCTTTGGATTCAATAATCTAAGGAAACATTTAAAGAAAGTTGGTTTTTGGAAGTTGATCAATTTCATGAAATTAGGTATGTTCCACATTTTCGATCATAATATAAAGAAAAAAATGCTTACCAAAATAATGAGGTAAAATGATAAATACATATTTGTATTATTTTGTATTTATTTGTATTACTTGAATTTCGTTAATACTTTTATTAAATACGTATATGATCGAAAATATGATATGTTCAATAATTCGTAACTTAATTTCCCTTTCTTTACCTAAGTCTGTTTTTCTAATATACTCTAATAATTTCAGACCAAATACATTCCAAATAGTCAATTACAATTATAGAGCATTCCAATAACATGAATAACAGTTCAAAACAAGCAGAGAAATATTCAAAGGATGTGAACAGTCAATCACAAGGTTCGAGAAAACCCAGACCTAATTTCATTGACCTTCAAGGATCAGCTTTCCATTCGAATAAATCCGCCATAGAAAAAACGGCAAATGAAGCAACAAAGTACAACAAAACAATTGGAACTGAAAAAACATCCAAAGATTCAACATCAATAGTTCAAAAACCCGAACTGAACGATGTCGTTTTACGGAGACGAAGACCATCGCTAAATGCAAACAGAAATGCTAGAATAACAGAGATAGAGGATGATGAAGCTAAAGAGAATCCAAGAAAATCAGAAAATTCTGAAATGACCAGAGCTCCAAGTGAAAATATTCCTCATCGAATAAGAGCTTCTTCGACGGGAGACCAGCCGACAATTTTAGCTAAGCTTTACTCCAAATTTCTGTCTCCGGACGGCAAACTGAGCAGTCCGTGTGATTCAGTTTGCTCCCTCGACTCAATACCTTGGAACATCGATGGAACTGAAACCATTGTTGAGAACCCAGCCAAGCGTTCCAAAATGAGCAACCCGTCAAACATGGAAAAGAAAAGACTGTCGTTCATCGAGCGCGAATTGGAGACTATCAAAGAAGAAAACAAGCAACTGAAAGCATCTTTGGAAGAGGTGAGTGAATGGTGAAGTGACTTTATTGCTCTCTAAAACGTCACAGTGTTCTGACACTCAAATACTCGGAAAATGAGCTTTAGTATAGGGTAGAAATTTTTGGTTGACATATCACGATCAATGTAAACACCCAGTTTTCGAGTACTACAAGCTTAACTAAAGGCGAGTTCACATGATCAATATTATTGACATTATTTACTAATTCTATCAATATTTTGTCAATACTTTTGATCGTGTGAACTCGCCTTAAGTTTATATTAGTAGTGTGACGTTCCAATAATCTTTTCTTCTTATTATTATTCTCTATCTTTGATGGTTTCCATCAGGCTGGCAGACTGAATGCACAATGGCGTACTTACCACCAGGAGAGACAAGGTTACGTGGAGAAACTCTTGTCTACCATTCACACTCTTCAGCAAAGACAGCTTTCTCCACCCAATATGCAGACTGTCAAGGTAAGTCAACAAGGGGTAACTCGCAGTAATCGTAAAATGGGTGTTAAAATAAATGATGATAGGTCTATCAGGAAATTTCAAAAGATTAGATTGTTTGGTCCAACGGAAAAGCTTTTTTACTCGGGTAACAAAAAGAAAATGGTTTTGCAGGCTCGACATTTCAATTTTTTGATGAACCGCAGGAAAAAAAAATCTCCGCGGAAAGAAAAATCATATTTAAAATATGACGCATTCTTGTCTGAAGTGTCTGAAACATATAAATCAACTTGTTAAATCATCAATTTAATTTTTTAACATTTTTAATGTTGACTGTTATTATATTATTTATGGCTTTTGAAATTTGTGAAATCACTGATATTATGTATTATCTTCATCAATCCTTATTAAGTTATTAATCGAAATCTGCTACCAAATGTTCCAAAAGTCTAGCTGAAAGTTTTCCTCTTGCACACGGCTTTGGAAAATCTATTTGTAGATATTGTGTAACGGCCGTACACTCGTAAGGTTTTTAAGTCTTTCCACCAGACTTTTTTTAAGCTCCTCCTACTTTTTCCACGAGAATGTAAGAAAAAACGATATAATTATTATTTATTTCAGTTGGTATGGAAAGACTCAAAAAACCCTACGTGTGTACGGCTTTTTAGAGTACTATTGACACCTTTTCATTTCCAGGGCACAGGAAGCAAATTTAACGAAGATATCAGACACTTGAAGGAAACTTTAAGCAGATCCCAAGCGGAGCACCAGGAACACATTTCACTACTGCAAATGCAGGTTAGATTGATATTCTTCTAGAGAACACTATCATTCGTTTTGAAAGACCATTCTAAGAAATTAGTATAGGAATTGCAAGTTGCAAATTATATTTGGATTCTCCTTATTCATCACCAGCTCCATTATGCGAAGTTTGTATAATATCAATAACTAAAACTTAAAAGTGAAAATAAATGTAGGTCAGTGTTTAGAAAATGTTCTAATAAGTTAATATATGTTCTATCAAGTTAAAATAGCTACATGTTCCTAGCAGTCAAACATGTTCTAGCAAATTTAAACATGTTCTAACTACACAGAGATAGAAAAGTACAACCCATGTGGTCATATCTAATGGGTCACCAATTTATGCTTTGAATCAAATTTGTGTGAATTTGAATTTGTGTGTCATCAAACATTAGTTAATTCAATTCATTTTATGGATTGAATCAACTTACTATGAGATTTAAAAGTTACTTTTTTGAGAATTTTAACGTATGTTGAATTAACTCTGACAGAGTGTATTCTAGTAACTCACATAGACTGTTAATCCAATGTATCTGGTGTATAAATTAACTTACTATGAGAGTTGGCGCTACTTTTTTCAAGTTTAGGTGTGAGTCAAAACGATTGTTTTGTTTTAACCCACGTCAATTTAACTTTTTTTAAGTAGTACCTGAAACTCACCACGTAGGTAGGGGTAAAATCAAACCATTCATATGAGTCATAACAAATCAAATTTGATTTGATTCAACTATTCCTTTCTTTGTGTGTAGTTCAAAAATCTTCTAGCACATTCTAATGGGTTTAGAAATGTTCTAACACGTTCTAATTTGTGTAAAACTGTTCTAACAAGTTCAAACTGTTCTTACACGTTCTGAAGTTAAAATGTCACTGCAGGTGCGTGCTCACCAAGATGACTGGGAAGCGGAGAGAGCTGAAAAGAAAATGGAGAGAACAGGAAGGCAAGAAGCTGAGGAAAGAGCAGCCCTCCTATTCCAAGAGGTTGAACATCTACAGCAAAGGGTGAGAGAGATGGCCTTAAGGTCTATTTCACACGGAACGTCTTTTCAACAAAAATGCAGCAGCAGAAAAACGCTCAGTCTAAGTGTACATAAAAACATAAATTTTTAATCTTTCGGAGCGTTTTTTCATGCACCATATTCTTTGCTGCGGCATGAAAAAGACGCCCGTGTGAAATGGTCTAGGGTTCTAGACTTCCTCAATCTTTGATCATATAAGAAAAATATACAATAATTAAAATATCCTATTAAAAATAATAATTACGATATATTTTTTCATAAGTGTTCGAATATGTGGAATCTTCCAATATGATTCAGTTGTAAATTGTCGTAAATTAAACAACTAATAGACTTTCGTTCGAAATTTCCGACGAAAATGTTTGAAAATATGATCATTTTAAAATATAATAAAATCCACATTTTCCGCAATGGTCAAGATTAGACGATCTGCCATATATAAATTTTCCGACTGTTTTTTTTTCTAAATTACCAGAAACTTAACATCATTTTTTTCTCTATGCTTTAGCTTCTGCAAATGGAACAGAGAAGAAATATATGCGATAAATGTAATGCCCATCTTCGGCCATTTGATGTGCGCCTTCCACCCCAACCTCCATCTCAAAGCGAGCACGACATCAACCACAGCTCTGACGTACAAAAAGAACATGTTCCGATTATGTACCCAAATTACAATAACAACAACACTGAAAATTTACATAGTTTGGCCAATCAATTCCTTCCATTCAGAAGACAGGGTAGTCAAAACTTCTATAGGAGTTATCAAAGAAATTCGCCCCAACCCCTCTACTTTGATGATCGTGGTGGCTACACAACAAAGATTGCAAGTGTTCCAAACTCTAGGAATAATCTGAAGTTAAGTAATGTACCCACCAATGCTGTAAAGCAGAGGTCTCTATCTAGAGGGTATTCTAAAAACCAAAGGGACAACCTTCGAATGGCTTCATGTGACTCAAGAGCAGCCGAACAGAAGCGATATCTTCCAGAAATATCAAAATCTCAAAATGTACGTAGAATATAACATACAACTTTTTCTTTTTGTTCCTATTCTAAGTAGGATAGAGTCTCGCATCACGAGAACTGATTGAAAAATTTGATTTAATTCATTAACTCTATGTATTCAACGTTTTATAAAGCTACTCGCGTTTTTCAGGTTCCTTTGAAAGGTTGGATTCCGGTTTCGATGATGGACCATTCTCAAGCTCATAATCCTGAGAATCAAAAGTCAACGGGTTTCACAGAACAAGTAAATCCGATGCAAGGAAGCAATCGTAGTTCGTCAATTCTCCCTTCAACCTCTAGTTCAAGAGAGTCCAGTCTACTATCATGTGACTCTTCATTCGCCGAAAACTATTTGCATCACCAATCGTTCAATGATTCCTCTGATGAAAGAATAAGCAGAAAATCTAATTATGAAGCAGTGAATTACCACTCAACGAATGGTCCAATTTTGAGAAATCAGAACCATGGTGGAGATAATAAAATTGAAGCGCGGCATAGAGCGAGAAATATTTTGACGCATGCAATTCCGAGCAGTCCAATATCTAGCGGTCCCTCAACTCCAGCAGGGGGCGTTAGTAAAACCTATGATATGAATTACAAATCAATCCAAGATGTCAGTAATCATGAATTTGCAGCAAAAGATAATGCATTTCTAAAGCATCAGACAGAATCGAAAAGAAATGACGACATTATCAAAGTTAGAAATGACCTAAAGAACATATCTGCTGATGGAGAATGTGTTGAAGAGTCAATGAAAGAGTCCAAGAATCGCAATAATAAAAGTGAAACTCAATCTGAACAGTCCAATCTTTCGAAATCAAAGGATACAACTCAGAGTCCAATGCAAGTTTCCTCATCCACTTCAAATGAGACATCTAGATCTTCATCTCCTGGAATGTCTCTGACAACTTTCTCTATGAATTCTGACGGAAAAGGCATACCAGGTGCAATATATTTCTCACTTCATTCAGATGTTCAGCCATGCTTAAATGGTGAGGTTCTAACATCAGTTGAGTGTAAATCACCCAAGAGTGAAATAACAATATCACGAATGCAAATTGAACCCAAGAGTCCAAGACCATCAAGAAGCCCTATGGAGATATCAACCAAAGAGCATTGGATGCCAGTTGCAAAGAGTCAATCTATACAAACTTCAAAAAAAGACGCTAAAATATCTTCAGAAGTAAAAGTGGCTCGAAATCTTTTAGATCATGACATGAATTCATGTTATTCGTCAGATTCTAACCATTCCTTCCAAACTGTTGTTGAAAAGACGTCTAAAAGTTCTTCTTCTGCGTCTAATATCCCATTAAATTCTAGTGACACAAAAAGTATTCCCGAAGGAAAATCTACCAACCGAAGAAGCATAGCTTCTAAAAATATCGCCTCTGCAATAATTAGTTACGAGATTGCTGCTAAAGGTGATAAAATAATCTATTCTGATAGAGTGCATCCAAGTTCTAAGAAGAAGTCCTCTAGGTTGAACAACCCCAACAGTCATGAAATTGTGGCAACTGTCACTTCCAAAGAGATTACATGTCCTACCTGCCAACTACTGTTCAAAAAAGAGAACCACCTCAAGTTTCTAGATCATTTTGAACATTGTAAGGGCCCAGAATTTGCTGATATGTAATAAAACTGGTCTTTCCATTCCTCTTCAATTAAAATTTTCTATAATTATTGGTAGGACAAATGACCTTATAATAGAATCTTATTGAAACTAATCATATTGCCTTTTTCTTAAATAAAAATAAACCTTGCTATCAACAAAGATAATATACTACAATAAGATACACATACACCACTCTATCAAATTCGGGTTTCAAAAATGAACCGTGCTGCCATCTGTTTTTCAAAGTAGCTACTAGCAGTTGCTCTAGTTAAACAGGTAATTTTCAAAACTTATTGAACAAAGTCACAATTTGCTGAAAGAATATTGTGAATAATAGTAAGTTTAAAAGCTTCTTCACACTGTTTTAATTAGCACTAAATGTTATGGTTGAGTAGCAATATCTAGTATACCCACTTTGAATCACAGGTGGCAGCACGTTGCATTTTTGAAACTGGAATTTCCGAGAGTGATAGATCTTCATTATAGTATAATAACTTTGATATCAATATAACTTTTTACAGTTCTATGCAATATTAGATATTATTTGCAAGAGATTTTTAATCGATTCAGACAAGGAACGATTTTGACAAAAGCAATAAAATTATTTTATTTTCCGATTCAGAGAAGTAATTTGTTAGAAGTTCTCAAATGCTATTATTTTATTTGTGTTTGATAACTGATTAGTTAAATGTATTAATGTAAAATTTTCAACATGTGTTTAATAGTTTGTTTATTAAAAATTAAATAAATCACAATATTTTCAGTACTCCTTTTTATAATGGAACAACGAATTTTCCGGTTAATTTATGTTCACATTTACTAAAACTGAACTTTTTTGAAATTGAACATGTGTCACCCAAAATAGAATGAAGTACGTATGAACCAAGAGCGATGCTAAGAAAATTTGGTTTATTAATATTATTAATAAAGCGTAGTTTATTAAGTTAAACTATATTTCATTTTATATTGAATAATCAGAGGCAGAACATCTTGTTTAGATTAACTTTATTAAATTAATTGATATAGTGAATATTATACATAATGTTGTACTCTTATATAGGTAGATATATAAAAAATTAACACAATTTTTTTCAAGACCCTCCCGCGCGAAAAACAGATACACCCATCCGATGACAGAGGCTGAAAATGGTCCACAGGTAAAGCAATAATTTAACAGATTCAAAATCGTGAAACGGTTTTGTCATTTTTTCTTATAATTGGGGAGGTATGAATTTTCAGGCTATAAGAAGCAATTGCGCTATTTTATTGGTGTTAAATTTCTGTCAGAAATATCTATTTTTGGGTAGATTTTCCGCGTGGTATGGTCTTAAATAGTTATCTTACAGATAAAAATGGAAAATTATTTATTAGGAAATAACATGTTTTTCTTAGATAGAAATTACAATTGAAAATAGAGTTTGTCTGCTCTACTAGTGAATGATAAGACTGTGTTCATGTTAGGTAAATTGCGACCCTTTACTTAACTAACTTTCTCTCTAAAGTCTAAAGAGCGTCTAAATCCTACTGAACTGAATTTATATTAAAATGTTGCATATCAAAAGAAGAGCATGTATAATTTATCAATTATATGATTGTTTTGAAGCTATGATTTCTAAAAGAGTTACTGAAGTTTAGGAACGAAGTTAATTAGTGTGCCGCAATTTACCTGCTTCACCCTATATTTTGGTATTAAATTTATTATTGCGCTTGTGCTAATTTAGATATTTCACTCCAAATTACACAGTTAATTAGGAGTGTTATCGACTAGGAAACGACCTAAATTAGTAGATGTGACCATCTTATCACTTGCAGAACAGTTGAACGATTTCGCGAACCGAGGCTCGAACATCATACCGATATTGACTCTGTAACATACAAGAAGAGTGAGAAAATGGTTAATATTTTAACCTCTTATCGTTCGACTGATAATATTTAATCACAGTAAATATGGAAACCGGTTTCGTAAAACTATATAGGATAATGAATTCGGAAAGTTTTTGAATTTCATCTCCTTTCGATTGTACTTTCAAAACCATACTGCATAAATTGGTAGAAAATTGTCATATATGTACAGTAAAAATCCTGAGTAATGAAGTATTTTCTATGTTAAAATTATAGAATATGATATGCGTCAAAATTTCGTCATTGTTATCTCTGCATTTTGACCATAGAAAACTATCTAGTGCATCAGAGATATGAAGTGAAGATATGAAGGAGTTTCACTGTACTATTGTCAGAAAATTATTCCATTTTGAAGTTTTGTTGTTAGAAACATATAGATTTAAAGAAAACCTACCTGAGTCGAGATGGCAAGTGTTCTTTCTCCATAATGGTGGATATGTCAATGAAACTGGACTTGGAGCAATGATTCTGAAACAGAGAAACATCAGTAATTATGTACGATATTTGACTTAATATAATTGGAATTAGGTAGAATTTATAATCTCAAATAATTATACCTGAGCCATTTTGAGGAGATAGATTTGATAGGGATTCATGTTCATCCATAGAAGAGGTTTCTCAGTGAACTCAGCATCTTCATAGATGGATCTCTTCTTTCGGTAGAAATCATCGTCTGTAATTTGTACTTCCGTCTCTGAAAAGAAAATTATAGGTTAATGAGGAAAAATGTTACTGTTCTTGAGAGATTTGTCTACCTTGGGTAGCAGAGCAATTCAGGAGACTCTAGAATTATAATTCTTGATCACCAGAAATGGTACTACTCACTAAGCTGGTGTCGGGAATGTCTGTTTTGGTAGGAGAGCCAGGACAATCTAGTTGCTTCGATGTCAGACAAGACTTCATTCAGTTGCAGTGATTTCGGTAACTGAAATTATTTTGATGATTATTTAAAATGCTATAGTAACACAAACAATTTCACTTTCTCTATGTGAGTTAAAGGCAAATTTGTCTCACCCTGAAAGTGATATCGACGTTCTTATTCTCATCACCAACAGGTATGGTGAAATTCTTGCTCAGAATTTGTTTGATGTAGAACAGTCTTTCCTTCGTCTGTCGTGGGTATTCAAACGGACCATCCATGTAGGTTCCATGAGTCATTCCTGAATGAAGAATTATGTATGAAATCAATTTTGAATTAGCTGACACCTGGTTGAATTTAAGATTATTGAAATAAATTTAAATTAGCTACTATGTAGAAACAGTTGCTCATTTTTTTATCGTTTTTGAAGTAATAAATGCATACAATATACTAAATAGAAATTTTCTCCATGATTAAGAGAAATTCAATTTTCACTAAAACTATAAATTATTTCAGTAATCAGAGATTTATAAAATATTATTTTTACGTCAAGAAATAGTTGAACTCCTCCATAGTGATTGTACAGTTCTGAGTGAGCAACCCTGTTCATTGAACAAATTTTCTTTAGTCTGCCACGAATAGCCATCAGTTTTTAGAAAACTAATGGCGATTGCATGGCACTTTGAATAGTAGTTCTCTTATTCAGGACTCTACATTCACTATAGGGGAGTCTACTATAGAGGATCTACTGTATATGAAGTTTTAAGGCCTTCACTACCTGCTGTGTCCACAGCGTGCATCATTTCATGGGCGATGGTGTGTCCAAGTCCAGCGTACGAGAGGTAGGTAGGTAAGGACTTGGAGGTGTACAGAAGAGGGGGTGAGAGAACTCCTTCCGGAACCACTAGAAAGAGAATATTGTCAATATTTAACATCAATTCGATGCAGGTTAGAATTGAATATGGTAATCTTTAGGCCCCTTTGACACGAGCGTTTTTCTCATGCCGTAGCAAATTGAGAATAAAAAACTATAAGACTAAATAAACGTATGTGTTTTTGGGTATCCGGCGGATTTTCTGAAAACGAATTTGCCGAACCCTAATTCGCCGAACCCTAATTCGCCAAACACGATTCTCCGAATACGAATTTTGCCGAAACCCAAATTTGTCGAAAACGGATTCACCGAAGTGAAGATTTGCAGAAAGACAAATTCGCCGGAAGTCAAATTTACCGAAAGACTTATTTAAAACCAAATGTAAAAATATTTAAAAAGTTACAAAAATGAAACGAAATAACGAAATCATGACCCTTAGTTACAATAAAATTGATCCTTTAATTATTCTATCTGTAACTGTTAATCTTTGTACCTACCACTAAATGATCCTTTGTCTTTGTTCTTATTTTAAAGTCGTTCAAGCTTTATTCAGTCAGTAACAGTCAGTCAGTTTTGGGTGTATGTTGTATTTCATTCATTTCAGCGTTTGGCTTGTTTTTAGATTGTGTGTTACTACAACGTAGTTATTTTTTTTGTGAATAATCCATTTATAGTGCTTTGTTTTAATGCAGGAATGATATATATCACGGTGAGTTAAATATACTACATGTAAACAACTTTGTGTGATTAGTGATTACTTAACAAAAATTCTTTGTGTAAATAAGCCATATAATGCACGCACGGGTTTCTTATTTTGGATTCAGTTGTTAATAGTATTTCATACAGAAAGTGTGTTGTGGCTGACATATTAATATTTATTCAATTTATTGCGTTTAGAATATAAAATTGTTAGTAACGAATAACACAATTATTAGTTATGTTCATATCTTCCCAATATACCTCTGGCTTCAACGTTAGTGTCACTTGCATGAATAAATTTGTTTCAGTTAAAAAACATTGATTTCTATCAACCATTTACTTGCAATGCCAATTAGCGGTACACAAATTTATTTAGCAATGGCAATGTCATATTCATATAAGAAATGTGTTTTTTTTTATGCATAAGATATAATGATGAGAACTACAAAGTCCAACAGAATGTTCTTTTAAATACATTATATTTGATTTTCGACAAATTTGTCCTTCGGCAAATCTGTATTTCGGAAAATTGGTTTTCGGCAAATTTGGGATTCGGCAAACACGTATTCGGAAAATCCGTTTCGGCGAATTAGTTTTCGGAAAATTTGGTTTCGGCCAATTCGTTTTCGGAAAATCAACATAGACCCGTGTTTTTGTATGTACACTTAGATTGGGCGTTTTTTTATGCTGCATTTTTGTTGAAAAAACGCCATGGGGAAATAGGCCTAAAACCAAACTGCTTCGTGAATAAAATGAAGGGACATTCATTATTCTCCATATTGTAAAATTTATCGTTGAACTAGATATGTTTGTTTTTATTTAATATTTACTTAGATTTACAATTTTTAGTAATATACTTACAAATTGTGTTGGTGGCGTAAACTGTACTTGCTGATGTACTGAAGGGAGCACTGAAATGAGTCCACCTGAAAGTAACAAAGTAGTTACCATACCTATTTATTAGGAAACTAGGTATATCTTCAATTTTAAAATCAAAATTATTTTGATTTAAATTTGAATTGCGAAACATTGAAGTAGACTGGATAAAATATTATTGATAGCTGGTTTAGTTTCTACTTTTAGTCATTTATGTTCTTACAGAGAAAGTCCTTCATTACTGTCCAACTTCAATAGACTGTACATCTTCTGTCTTCTTCTTTGGATGTATTGGAGAGAGTTGCTAACATAGGAGCTTCCTATATCGAACTGAAAAAAGAATTGGGTCACTTACTACTCTCGGAAAATGATTGCTATCATGTGACATGATAAGTCAAATAGAAATTTCTCAGATTCGTTCATGACCTATACAGTATTGTCTGAATAGTGCAACTCTCATCTAAAACCAATTTATGGTTTATTTTCTAAATTTATATTTCTTTAACGGTATACAGAATTTCATTTAGGTACACTTACGTCAAACGCTGTATCTTTGATGCTGTCTGTCAGGTTTTGCAAGTATTCATGAGCTCCAATGGAGGTCAAGGTCCTCTGAAGTTTCTCTTTGATACTCTGATCAACATCCATCTTATACCTGAGGTTCTCTTCTATGGTTATTTTCACCTTGTTCAGAATGTTTTCAGCCTGGAAAAATAGAGACAGTGTTAATTTCACTGTTGATGCTGTCAGGTTAACCTATGTAGAGTCAGAACTAATGTCATTGAAAGCTGATCTGAAATTCTAGAAATTATTCTATAAAACTATCACATCCAGTACCGATTATAGTTGAGAATAAAGGACTACCCCCAGAATTGGTCGTCTATATCATACCTCTCCACTATCAGCTTCTAATTCTCCCTCATCAAAGGAAGAAAGGTAGATGTGAGACACTAAGTCCGGCACTAGGTATTTAGTGACAGCCATGCAGTACTCTGCTCTCGGTCTGTTGTCTAGGGGTGATACTAGTGAGGTGTACAGGTGGGATGACCAGAAGAAAATCATGAAGTTGCGAAGACTGTTCTCCTCCCTGGATCATAGTAGAGTTATTATTTAACTAGGGTTAGATATTTCAAATCTATAAGATTTATAATTCAGTTGATCAAATACCAATTAGTAAAAGTGAGTTTATGACATCCGGAAATATAAAGATATATCGTCAGATTATACGGAAGAAAGTTGACATTATGATAAATGGATATTTCATTTTTACGCTTACTCCATATCTGACAGTAGCCGGAAGACTTTCTGCAAGGTTTCCTTGTGATAAAGTTGAACTTTAACCACATTATCGCCGATTAGTTTCCTCAAGAAAGTTGGCCAACTGAATTTAGGCAAAGGGAGGATGTCATCAAGTTGAGCCACATCAACCTCTTCGTACGTTTTATTAATCACATGATTTCTGATATTCGTATCAGGAGCCAGAATAATCTCCTGAAAGTGGAAAAGAGTAATTATACGTACATAGATATAAGTTGTTGCACATATAATTAAGATCAATGTAGCTATTACTAAACTTGATAGTACAAACTTAGTATCAGTACCTACCTATAGTATATTGTAGGTAATGTCAAGATTGCTGCCACTAAAATTAATATAATAAACTTTATCAATTATAGACTTTGGGGTTATTTACTTACAGCGAAATCTTTCATGAAAAGCTCCAAGTCCATTAGATTCTCGGTGAGGAATTCATTTGGTTCTTCAATATGGCTCGTCATGCTCAGCAAATTAACCACCTCCTTCATTCTACCTACAACCTGCGCCAACCACAATCCATCCTTATCTTTCTGTAATAGTGGAATAGACGGTAAAGATACAATTTTATGTTAATATTCTTCTGACATGGAAACATAGTTTCATTGATATCAAAAATTAGTATGGGCAACATCACGTTCGAGCACTAATTAATACTCAGAGCACTCGAAAAGTTTGAGTTAGCATCAGTTAATCAGATATTTCTTAAGGGGAAATTGGTTCATGAAAACTTTTTACATTTCCAAGTACTATGTGTTACCAATATTATAGTTTCAGGTTATATATAAGTCTATAGATCATATTGATTTGACTCACTCTGCACTGTGTGTACTTGTTGTATTCTTCATTCAGGTCTATGGCCCGGTTAGTGCCTTTATTAATAGCATCATGCATGAGTCTGTAGTATTGGTCTTTGCAGTATTTCTTGTCAAAGTATTCACTGAATATGGAATCAAATCCGTACACGGGAAGACTAATCTTCACTTGAAACTTGTCGACGAAACTCTTACCTGCATCCAGAGTGACGTCGAAGAATGGAGTACTGTTCGAATAGTTAAAATCAATCAGTGACAATCACCAGAATGTAACAATTTTCACTATTTTGTTAACTACTTTAGAACTCACAAGTCATGGCGCATCAAGATGGACAACCACCTATCAAGCATGTAAACATCTTCGCTGTACGCTCCGTCTACTTTCTGTGTTGTTTTCTCCTGAAGCTCCCCCAAACGTCTTACTTTCTCTCTCAGATCAGCCTTCTCGTTATCCAAAAGGAAGGAGCTCCTATTCATGCATGTGTCGTAATAATCTTTAGCGGGAATGGTGTCAATGTCCATCTCATTCTCTTTGTAGAACATCTCTGAAATATTGTGTATATAGAGTATTGTCTGATGAATTTTTAATGTACGATTGAGCATTATAGATGTTGTGAATGCTCCAAAAATGAATAGTGACTTTACGTGAGATTACATCAATATACGAATTATTTTTTATAACATAATGGCAGTTATTTTAATACTTACCGCGAATCCGGTCGTCAATGAGCTTTTGGGGATTTTCTGGAAGTAGGAATGGGTTATCTTCCACTCCTCCGCATGCAAACTCATAGAAATCCTGAAAATGAAGATTAGGGTGAATTTGGTGATGTAGGTACTAGATTCATCATTGCTGGTGGTAATATTTCCCATGAAAACTCACCTCGCATGGATTAGATGTGTGGTTCATCATACTCAGCATTCTGGAAGCGATGAATTTACACTCAGAACTGCGGCATTCTTCATCTGGTGGTGAAAAAAAAGTAATTGTTCAATAACGGTTGTTGAGATAAAATTTTCTTTCAAAGGTCTTAATAAATATTTCAATACAGCTTCAATATAACTAGGTTATACTTACCAAGGTATTTGCAGAGTTTCGGTGCTTCTGTTGTAGTCGTTGTTGGGATTGGTGTTGTGGTAGATTCTGTAGTCGTCTGAATAGTATATGCATTAGTTGAATTATTAAAATATTACTTCAAAGAGAAAATATAATTCATATATTATTTGAGGGTTTATAACTACCTCTTGAGTTGTGGTAAAATCGGTTGTTTCTTCTGTAGGAGTAGTTTCTTCGGTAGTTGTTTCTGCATTTGTTGTTACCTCTTCGGTAGTTGTTTCTGCATGAGTTGTTTCTTCTTTGGTAGTTGTTTTTTCGGTAGTTATTTCTTCGGTAGTTGATTCTTCGGTAGTTGTTTCTTCAGTGGTTGTTTCTGCGGCAGTAGTTTCTGCGGCAGTAGTTTCTGCGGCAGTCATTTCTTCTTCAGTTGTTGTTTCTCCTTCGGTTGTTGTTTCAGCGGTTGTTGTTTCTTCTTCGGTAGTTGTTTCTGCGGTAGTTATTTCTTCTTCTGTAGTTGTTTCTGCAGTAGTTGCTTCTGCGGTAGTTGTTTCTTCTTCGGTAGTTGTTTCTTCTTCGGTAGTTGTTTCTTCTTCGGTAGTATTTTCATCCTTTGGAGTGGTTTTCTTGGTGGTTGTTTCTTCGGTAGTAATTTCTGCGTCAGTTGTTTCTTCCTGTGTAGTAGTAATTTCCTCGGTAGATGTTTCTTCATCTATAGGAATAGTTTCTTCGGTTGTAGCTTCCTCAGTAGTAGTAGTTCTTTCAGTACTTGTTGATTGTTCTGTAAATGTATTTCTTTCAGTAGTTGTCTCTTTTTCAGTAATATTCAAATGTTCCGTGGTTACAGAGTGTTCTGTCGTTGTACCTTCTGTGCTTGTGTAGTTTTGGGTTGTTTTATATGGTACAGATGTTGGAGCGTTGGTAGTTGTAGGAGCTTCTGTAGTTGTTGGAGCTTTGGTAGTTGTTGGAGCTTCTGTAGTTGTGGGAGCTTTGCTAGTTGTTGGAGCTTCGGTAGTTGTTGTTGTAGTTTTTGCAACAGTAGAAGAATAGTCATTGCTGTAGTCTTCATCGTCGTCAATTCCTCCAGTTACAGATTTAACAGTGGTTGTAGTCGAATTAATTTTCTCCGGAGGGTTTTCTGCATTCGGTTTCTGATTAATCTGCAATAGAAGAAAGATTTATATTATATATATAAATATTGGGTTACATGGTGGGTATAACAGCTAGATACAATGAAAAATAAAGTGTTTTTCGTTTCTCAAATAGCTAGGTTTCTTGATTGTCCGCATAAAGTAACGGAATATATTTAACAATACCTATTTTTGAATTTAATGTTCTTTAAAGTAACAATCGATATACATCTCGCCGAATGTTGGAGAATTGCAGAATTATTGAATATTATTGAATTGCAGAATTTATTAGGTTGTTAATGTTAAGTTACAAAATACTGCTTATTTTATTCATTATTGAAGCTTTCACGGTTAATACGGGAATAATGGAGTAGAAATCAGATATATTTACAAATTAATATATAAATATTAGTGCTTAAATTATAATCTTTCTTGTTCATTGTTGTTGATTAGGTTAATCATGTGTCCTATATTATAGAAAAAAAATCGAGATTAAGAAAAAAATATGTTGGAGATTTGGTTGAGTGTGAAGTTTTGGAATTGAAAATGGACGACACACCGAAAAACCAGTTTAATAGACAATGACAATTTATTGAATTTGAATCATAATGTTTTCTGTACCCGGTTGTAATTTGGTCCATGCATTATTCTTCTCTCCCGCCCAGGAGACAGAAGCAAGATAATCAGAGCTATCACGAAGACCACAGCTATCACAGTTAGGAGAATCGTGGTTCTCTTTCGTCCGATCGCCATTTTGTAGAAGTTGGCCTATCAGAATCACCAGGTCAAAAGTTTTCAGTGTATCTATCTAAGAGTAGAGCCAATACTTATCACATTGATTCAAGGTAGGATGCAAATGGTAGGATTTTTTCTAAGCACAATAATTCCCCACATGAATCACATTTGTCGGTCACGAACCTACTGCTTCACTGACAGTCAGAAAGCATATTCTTTATCAACAAGCCGGAGGATATTCCCATTTATCTGACATTTTCAACACAGGATGTCCAGTAGATAAGAATATATTCTGTGCAGAAAAAGCCTTTGTTATAAATCATTATTTGCATTTATGACATAAATATATAGTGAACTATAGATATTTCAGCAAATGAATGGAGACTAGATTTCTAGAAATCAGTAGAATGTTCTTAGTGTTGCTTTATATTTTATCCTATAGCAAATATAGTTAAATTGAATTATATAACATATATAGTGCCACTATACTTTGACAGTTACATTATCTACCTAATGGGAGTGTTTTTTATCTTTAAGGAGATAATAAATTATTGATTTTAATGTTATAACTCGAACACTATAGTGGTGCATTATTTTTCTCCATTTTGATTTCAAGATCATTTTAAAAATTGCAATTAAATTGATATTTAAATTTGATATATAATTGATATATTATAACAAGGTGGTGACAATATCCAAGAAAAAAGTTATGGTGGTGCCATAGAAGATTGAGAGGGGGCCGTACTTGATCTTCTATGGCCCCACCATAAAAATATTTCTGGCTATAATATATTAACCAAAGTGATAAAATATATAATATTTATATCAAGTAAGACACAGGGTTAGTTACAAGTTATCGGACGGTTACACATTATAGATCATACAAAATAAGACTAACATTTTAACTATTTATTTAAAATGGCATCCTGTTTCAATGTTAATCTCTATATTTTCTCCCTTTTATCTCATATGATCGTTAATGTGTAACCGTCCGATTACTAGTAACTTACCCAAGAGCATATCTGTTAGATTAAATAATGCGATTTATAATAATATAATTATATTACTGCTTGAAATACTTATAATAAAATTAAATTTAAATTCAAGAGGATAATTTACAATCGGCAGATTGTCTGTTATTGTCCATTACGGTAAATATTGATGGTATTTCATCGTAAAATGATTTAAAATATCATTGTCAGGAATGTCCGACGATGGACGGTAAGTGGTCAAATAAATGATAAATAACGATTAGAATTATTTTTATTACTCACAATTTTCCCTTTTAAAAATATCTCAAGTATAAGGTTGTTATTAGGGATGGGACAATATGCTTTGAAAATTATAGATCCCGAGAATATTATAAACGGAGAGAATTAAAGAGTATATTGAATGGTTCTACACCAGCGGTATATAGTATTCGATACCATTTCATTTCGTTTCGTCTATGATATTCTTGAGAATTATGATTTTAAAAGCATATTGTCCCCGACCTTGAAAATACATTAAAAAGTTCTGCAACCATACCCAGAAACAACCGATCACCTTGGTAAAAAAAATTAAAAAACTTTAATGCAGGCTGCAAAATAATTTAATAAATTTAATTTTATAATTTCGTTAATATTTTCAATCTAATTATTAGTTTATATTAATTGATAAAAAGTAATATATCTTAAGTGCTAATTTATTAAGATAATTTAATTCTCAATTTACTGGGTGACGCGTCAAAACACTAGACACTGAAAGTTGGTTCCTCTCTAGGTTATATAAGTTGTAGTAATTCTCTGAAGCTAGTAGCACGGACGAAACTAACTCTCACAATTAAAATTTCATTATTATCACGGCAATAGCTACAGTTCAACCATAATAATTATCTCTCATTGCTGAAATAGATTAGTGTAGAACGCATGGAAATAGTATTTATTTTGATTTTGTTTGAATATGGTTTATTCTTCCATTATATCGAATTTCATAACCTTCACAATCTTGTCGGAACTCAAACTTATTTTTAATACCTACCTAATTTTTTCTTCAGACCATTAATTTTGTGATTCACTACCGCATTAATCTAGATTCTAGAGATCCTAGCTATTTAAGCAGTCACCAGTGTTTATTGGTTAGAAGTTGACGGTTCCAAAACCAAGTGAGTTTATTAATTTAGTACAGGTTAACTTGTTGTATTCTGAAGGGTGTGTAAATTTGTTTAGCTAAATTTGATACCTAGTTCGATATTTCTATGTGCCTAGCAGTCTATAATTATAGTTTCTTACATTTATAATTATTTTAGGTACTTTGTTTGTGAGTGCGAATTTGGTTAGCTTATTTAATATTCGCATTATATAGTTTATTCGCATTTATATAGTTTATTTGCATTTATATAGTTTATTTGCATTTATATAGTTTATTTGCATTTACATGGTTTATTTGCATTTATATAGTTTATTCGCATTTATATAGTTTATTTGCATTTACATGGTTTATTTGCATTTACATGGTTTATTTGCATTTACATGGTTTATTTGCATTTACATGGTTTATTTGCATTTACATGGTTTATTTGCATTTACATGGTTTATTTGCATTTACATGGTTTATTTGCATTTACATGGTTTATTTGCATTTACATGGTTTATTTGCATTTACATGGTTTATTTGCATTTACATGGTTTATTTGCATTTACATGGTTTATTTGCATTTACATGGTTTATTTGCATTTACATGGTTTATTTGCATTTACATGGTTTATTTGCATTTACATGGTTTATTTGCATTTACATGGTTTATTTGCATTTACATGGTTTATTTGCATTTACATGGTTTATTTGCATTTACATAGTTTATTTGCATTGATTGCCTAGTCTGTAGTTAGTGTCAATTTTAGCGGTTGATTTATATCTAGTTTTCATTGTATACCTATAGTATCTATATATAGCTACCATTTTTGTAATATTTGTTTTTTCTATTGTCTCAGATCACAAAATTAAAGATACAGTTGTACATGCTGTATTTACTATACCTAAAGTACCAGGACACTGGGTCTCTAGAAATTCTATCTAAATTTTATTCTATGACGCCATGACTCATTAATTTTGAGGTCTAACCGAAATATATCGTCATAATTCAATAATAAAAATTTTAAGGAATTTGGTTTTTACTTGTTTCTATTTTGTTTAAAAAATTTATGGGTATGTAGTTATGCATCGTATTTTAGTGGTAAAAGGGAAAATGATAAGAAAAAGCTTGGGGAAAACCAGATTTAGAGTATAGCTACAGAGCTCTGAGATTTATTATATTCATTGACTCATTAGGTTTTGCTTTTTTACAAGCTGTAGTTTCTTATATTTATCAAACATTCACAATAATTAATTAGTTTATTTCATTGAAAATCGTAGTCTTTAGGTAAAAACACTAACTAAATGCCATTGTTTTTAGGTATGATCTACCCGAATACTGATCTAAAGGCAAAGAATGCCTAGTTGAAGTAAGTTAATAAATAATCATATGTATAGAACTCTGTGTACTCTGGCCTCACGATTGCATAATACATCGGGAAAGACGTCATCTATTTTGCAGCTAATTCATTCATTTGCGACAATGTTGTCATAAATAAGAAAAAGCAATTTTTCATGAGTCATTTTAAAACACTCTCTATATTGTAAAAAGCCCCAAAACACCATAGATGGGAAATTTGTTTGAAACGTCAAATTAGCCTCTAAAGCCTATAGAAGTTAACTAATAGCACTTTTTAAATTTTTTAATAATCATGACATTTATGTATGTCGTTAAAACGTTAATTAGCCACTATATAGCCGTCAATTTTGAGCTAAAATTTGAAACTGATACCAAAATAATAAGTGTTTGAAGATGAATTTGTCTATAAAGAAAACTCGGAATAGGTCTCGAATCTGTGTATATGATTGAGTGACTAAGTAAAAACTTTGCAGTTTTATTAGTTTCGTCTTCACAGTTAACTACTTATCAACACTGTGAGAACGATGCCAAAGAACAACATAACTTTTTTATCTAAATATAACTATAATTGTTCTCTAAAATATTTATTGAAATAGGGAATGTATATTTCTACATACACGCATACCCTTATATTTCCGTATATAGGTTACTGGACCATCTGGGAGGACCGTATATAGGTTACTAGTGTCAATAGGTTACTAGCTGAGAGTATATATTCTGTTACTAGGGTCAATTTACAGGAGATCAAATTACCGGGAGTCAATTTACCGGAGGTCAAATTACAGAGGGATAAATTACCGGGAGTCAATTTACCAGAGGTCAAATTACAGAGGGATAAATTACCGGGAGTCAATTTACCGGAGGTCAAATTACAGAGGGATATATTACCGGGAGTCAATTTACCAGAGGTCAAATTACAGAGGAATAAATTACCGGGAGTCAATTTACCAGAGGTCAAATTACAGAGGGATAAATTACCGGGAGTCAATTTACCGGAGGTCAAATTACAGAGGGATAAATTACCGTGGGTCAATTTACCGGAGGTCAAATTACAGAGGGATAAATTACCGGGAGTCAAATTATCAGAGGTCAAATTACAGAGGGATAAATTACCGGGAGTCAATTTACCGGAGGTCAAATTACAGAGGGATAAATTACCGGGAGTCAATTTACCGGAGGTCAAATTACAGAGGGATAAATTACCGGGAGTCAATTTACCGGAGGTCAAATTACAGAGGGATAAATTACCGGGAGCCAATTTACCGGAGGTCAAATTACAGAGGGATACATTACTGGGAGTCAATTTACCGGAGGTCAAATTACAGAGGGATACATTACCGTGGGTCAAATTATCATGGCTGAAATGATAAAGTTCCGAATTTCTAATGATATTTTACTTAATAATAAATTAAATAAAAGTTTATACTATGTGTTCCGTTATATTTAAATCTGAATGTTATTAAAGAAAAACACACTGATAAAATAAGAATACAGTCATGCTTGCCTCGCTATTATTACAACTCACATTTATGACAATCGAATGAGTGTGAGGCATGTCTTGCTTTTATTTCTTTCGGAATAGAAATATTTTAGGACATAATTAATCCTGAAATATATTCTATACCAGGAGAAATAAAAGTGGAAATTGTTCCACACTTATTCAACTGTCATAACTCATAAGTGTGAGACGTAATAGGAGTGGGGTATGTCAGTAATCAGAGCAAAACACTTTTCTAACGTTTCTCTAAGTTAATTTGCATAGTGTTTCAGTTTCCCAAATTAGTTTCAGTCATACGAATTTCCTTTCGTTTCACCACAGTATAAAGATAGAGTTGTTACAATGGCGGATATTAGTGTACGTGACGTCATCACAGCAACACATAAAATATCAAATTTAAGACAATTTACGTGTGTAATATTTAAAAACTGTTCATTTATCGCCATTACACGATAAAAGTAATATATTTATTCAGTTATTCAGAATATTTAACCTCTTATTTTAAATTTAAATATGTTGCCTTGATGACGTCACGCTCACAAACCACTCTATTGTCTCTACTGAATCTATTCTAAATTCTGTGGCCTTCAACCAGTACGATTCGAATCGCCGTGATGAGTGGACGTGTTCCTCTTCTAACTTTTCTTGATTTGCGAATTTTGGAATATAATTTGAACTGCTTTATTTCCCAGTGAATTCCAAAGAAACTGTTAATGATAGAAGGAATCTTTATGCCGAATATGTGCTATTATTTAGTGTGTTTATTATTTCTTTCTTTGTAAGCAAATATGCTTAGTAATATAATATCCGACTATTTCTTTTTTGATGAAATATGGTAATAATATTTAAGAAAATATTCCATTGTGTATAGGGAAAATATAATTTACCTTATTTATAAAATCATCATTGCAAATATTATCTAAAATAATTCGGTTAGATTGTTGATAAATACTCAATTAGAAATGTTAATTAATTGAAAATTTAAATCATTGCGATAGGGTAAGCTCTGAATTTACGAAAGATTATGCATTTTAGATCATATATATATATGAAATAATTATTATTTACCATTTTAATTGGTATCCATGAGACCTGCAAGTATCATAGATATGGAAAAAAAAACATAAACTATATACAAAAAAATATGATCGAAAATGAAAACCGTTCGTTAATTTAGTACATACCATATTTAAATTTATGGTTGATAATATGATATTGCTATAAAGTCCTATCTTTTAAATATTATATATTTTTTCTATGCTGAAGTCCTTTGTAAATTAGGTTAAAGTTCACGTCCATTCAATGACAGAACTCTGTCTCTATTTAGTCTTTCTTTAATTCAGTCTTAATTAAAAGCACATCTGCTAGAGAAAATAAAAGAGAAAATCTACTTGGAAAGGAGGCGGAAAAAACCAAAGACTTTAACCCTTCACTGTGCACTTTATTTACAACTATTGGTGGTTGTTTTAACTCTTCACTGTGCACTTTATTTACAACTATTGGTGGTTGTTTTAACTCTTCACTGTGCACTTTATTTACAAATATTGGTGGTTGTTTTAACTCTTCACTGTGCACTTTATTTACAACTATTGGTGGTTGTTTTAACTCTTCACCGTGCACTTTATTTACAACTATTGGTGGTTGTTTTAACCCTTCACTGTGCACTTTATTTACAACTATTGGTGATTGTTATAACTCTTCACTGTGCACTTTATTTACAACTATTGGTGGTTGTTTTAACTCTTCACTGTGCACTTTATTTACAACTATTGGTGGTTGTTTTAACTCTTCACTGTGCACTTTATTTACAAATATTGGTGGTTGTTTTAACTCTTCACTGTGCACTTTATTTACAACTATTGGTGGTTGTTTTAACTCTTCACCGTGCACTTTATTTACAACTATTGGTGGTTGTTTTAACCCTTCACTGTGCACTTTATTTACAACTATTGGTGATTGTTATAACTCTTCACTGTGCACTTTATTTACAACTATTGGTGGTTGTTTTAACTCTTCACTGTGCACTTTATTTACAACTATTGGTGGTTGTTTTAACTCTTCACCGTGCACTTTATTTACAACTATTGGTGATTGTTATAACTCTTCACTGTGCACTTTATTTACAACTATTGGTGGTTGTTTTAACTCTTCACTGTGCACTTTATTTACAACTATTGGTGGTTGTTTTAACTCTTCACTGTGCACTTTATTTACAACTACTGGTGGTTGTTTTAACTCTTCACTGTGCACTTTATTTACAACTATTGGTGGTTGTTTTAACTCTTCACTGTGTACTTTATTTACAACTATTGGTGGTTATTTTAACTCTTCACTGTGTACTTTATTTACAACTATTGGTGGTTGTTTTAACTCTTCACTGTGCACTTTATTTACAACTATTGGTGATTGTTATAACTCTTCACTGTGCACTTTATTTACAACTATTGGTGGTTGTTTTAACTCTTCACTGTGCACTTTATTTACAACTATTGGTGGTTGTTTTAACTCTTCACTGTGCACTTTATTTACAACTATTGGTGGTTGTTTTAACTCTTCACCGTGCACTTTATTTACAACTATTGGTGGTTGTTTTAACCCTTCACTGTGCACTTTATTTACAACTATTGGTGGTTGTTTTAACTCTTCACTGTGCAGTTTATTTACAACTATTGGTGGTTGTTTTAACTCTTCACTGTGCACTTTATTTACAACTACTGGTGGTTGTTTTAACTCTTCACTGTGCACTTTATTTACAACTATTGGTGGTTGTTTTAACTCTTCACTGTGTACTTTATTTACAACTATTGGTGGTTGTTTTAACTCTTCACTGTGTACTTTATTTACAACTATTGGTGGTTGTTTTAACTCTTCACTGTGCACTTTATTTACAACTATTGGTGATTGTTATAACTCTTCACTGTGCACTTTATTTAAAACTATTGGTGGTTGTTTTAACTCTTCACTGTGCACTTTATTTACAACTATTGATGGTTGTTTTAACTCTTCACTGTGCACTTTATTTACAACTATTGGTGGTTGTTTTAACTCTTCACCGTGCACTTTATTTACAACTATTGGTGGTTGTTTTAACCCTTCACTGTGCACTTTATTTACAACTATTGGTGGTTGTTTTAACTCTTCACTGTGTACTTTATTTACAACTACTGGTGGTTGTTTTAACCCTCCACTGTGTAATAGCATGATATAAATATTAATTTGGTATAAGTTTGTTGTAATATATTGTTTCGTAGTCATTTTTCTGCTAAAAAATCAATATTTAATAATTAATATAGACTTTTTAATTCTCAATGTCTCCAATTTCTATAGATTAATTTTAATCGAATTTCCAACATATAGAAAATTTCATTCTTAAAAGTACCCCTTCTATCAAATTTTGGCTATTAAAATAAAACTTTAAAAAAAATCCCTGTTCTTCAACTATCAAGCTATCAGATAGCTTTTATCAAGGTATCAAGCTATCAGATAGCTTTTATCAAGGTATCAAGCAATCAGATAGCTTTTATCAAGGTATCAAGCTATCAGATAGCTTTCATCAAGGTATCAAGCTATCAGATAGCTTTTATCAAGGTATCAAGCTATCAGATAGCTTTTATCAAGGTATCAAGCTATCAGATAGCTTTTATCAAGGTATCAAGCTATCAGATAGCTTTTATCAAGGTATCAAGCAATCAGATAGCTTTTATCAAGGTATCAAGCAATCAGATAGCTTTTATCAAGGTATCAAGCTATCAGATAGCTTTTATCAAGGTATCAAGCTATCAGATAGCTTTTATCAAGGTATCAAGCTATCAGATAGCTTTTATCAAGGTATTAAGCTATCAGATAGCTTTTATCAAGGTATCAAGCTATCAGATAGCTTTTATCAAGGTATCAAGCTATCAGATAGCTTTTATCAAGGTATCAAGCTATCAGATAGCTTATATCAAGGTATCAAGCTATCAGATATCTTTTATTAATTTTTATTATCGAAGTATCGAGTTAAGTGATGATTACAAGTAAATCTAAAACAACAACAACAATCAAAAACAATTTGTAGACTGAGACAATGACTTGTCGAGACAATGATCATATTGAGAATTGGAATTCCCATTCCCGTTCCCATCATGCGACACACTAAGATGTAAAATATCAAGAGGAGAAAATATGGTTAATTTTGGAAGCTCCGCTGTCTCTAATTTATGATAACAATTTCAACTCTTTAATAATTTATACACTTTTTGGTTTTAGAATAATTTGTTTACATCGAGTGGGGTAAGTTCCGAGACATTGACGGTTCTACATTTTCGATCGAATATGACAATTTTTTACATTTTTATCTTTAATTTTAGTTGGTATCCATGATACCCGCCGGTATCAAGGACACCAATTAAAAAAACCTATTTGGTGATTTACGTAGATAGTTTTAACACTTATCTTAAAAAAAGAAACCGTTTTTTTACGAATTCACCTGTTCATGTAGCTAACGAAAATACTTACCCTATACCACTTTATATATCTTTATTATATACTAAATAGCTTTATAATATATTATATTGCATTATTATATAGCTTTATCTTCTTCAAGAATAGTTAGACATTCTTGCTGCAGGAAGTTTCTGCCGATATTCTACGATTGAGTCCCCAGTCTTCACCTTTTTTCTCGGCCTGATTAATGGTCTCCAGCGGCCATAGCTCTGTTTTCGGTGTGTTTTCTTGTTCTGATGGAAGTTCCGTTGGGAAAGAATCAATGAAGAGACCCTACAACAATGAAATATTGTTATGTTCCATTGATTTATTCCTTTTGGATGTCTGGAATAGGAATTGCAAATGAATATAAGAGATATTTCAGAATATGTAGTGACTGGCTTTGGAATAGAAACCTATATATCACTCGTAAATTCAATAATGGCTTATTTCTAAACTGTTTATTTTTCACTTTATAGGTTTTTATATCTGTCGTCAGCGTCAGTTTGAATTTATCATTAGCGAGTTTAATTGATCTTTTTCGGGTCAAAATAGTTAGCAAACAATACTATAATGATTATATTCGTAATTTATGAACAAGATGGTGAAATTAGCAATTTTTGAGTTATGACGTTATTGAAATGAATGATCGATTATTTATTTTCTTATAAATAGACAATAAAGAAGTAAAATGTAAGAAGCAAATGTTCGAAAATGGTACAATTTTACAGTGTCCAAAGACATGAAATTTAATGTACAGCAGCATATTGCTTAGCCGAGAGTCGCCGAATAATTGATTGCGGTGGGCGGGAGGACATATTCTGCAACATGGCACACACACAAAATCTGGACAAGTGCCAGACTTTCTCTCAGAGCTAATTAGTCTTCGTGGTGACCGTGAAAACCTCTCTAATTTCTCTCGAAGTGCCACAGTCAGCTCTAGTGCCAAATTAAATTAGTCTGCGTGAAATGGTAGAGTCTTTGGTGGACCGCGTACGAAATTGGTGAGATTCAACAGTTTCTGGAGACCAACCTGATTAGCTAATTTTCTAATTCACTCCGTTTGAAGTTAAAATCTAATGAATAGGTAAAATGTTCTAAGTATTATTACCTATAATTAGTTATTTCTCAACTCCATCCCATGCGTAACTTGTCTTAACCCTTTTAGCTACCGATATTTTTTGTGCAAATGCAGCTTTTCTGTTGTGGAGTTTAGGTAACAAGTTTTGGAAAATATTCTTTTAAAGTGGGTTGGGACTTGGTAGTGAAAGGCGGTTACTATGATAGATAATAAAACGATACAGAGTAAAGCCTAGTAATCGCGCGTTCAAAAGCACGCGTCCTAGTACAGATGGGGCGTTTTATAACGCGCGTTAGATATACCACATCGCTCATTTGTATTTTAGTACGTGTAATTTACGGACATTTAACGGTATATCGTTCGGGCATTTAGCTTCCCTAGCGGTCAATTTTTGAGGTACAATGATAAAAATTTTACCAAAATAATCAGTATTTTAAGATTTATATGTCTATAGGTTTTGAATATAAACACATTTTTTGTGTTTAAGACTCTTTATTGCAAATGAGCTATATATACCATGTGGTAATGCACAGCGTTTTTTCTAACGCGCGTTAGAAAACGTCTCGTTTGTACGGGACCTAATGAGTCAAAGACAAGTCAAACATGATAACTTTTTCCAACTTCATTACTTGGAACCAAGTTAAACCTCATCAATGCAGCACAGTTTTACCTTAACAACTTCTAAAGTAAGAGCCGATTTTTCGAACAATTTCACATTTTCAATCATATTAAAAAATAACATTAATTATTATTAAAATAGCGCAGTAAACAATAATTAATATACATTTTGTTTAGATTATCAAAATGTGGAACCGCTCGATAGCTCAGTGCTTACCCTACCAAAACTGAATCATTTTTGTGAATTTCCATGAAAAATTCATATCAAATTACAACGAAATAGAATTATTTAAAAAAATGGAAATTTATCGATATATTTCTCCATGACTAAAATTTCAATTTCACATAAAATGCTAATAACTTAAAAATTGAACAACAGTTCAATTTCAATTGCCTGCGATGAATTGCCATCAGTTTTAGGGTGACTGGTCCATTCGCCGAAAACACATTCGTCGAAAATCATTCACCGAAAACACATTCGCCGCACGTCACATTCGTCGAACGAAACTTTTGCCGAAAAATGTGATTATATAAAAAGGTAAACAAATTTATCTCATATGTCCAGATGAAATTACATATAGATGAACTTACATATAAGTGTATAAATTACTTTACAATATTCTACATAATTATAGGTTTAACTTAATGGAATTTACATTAACTTAATTAACTCATATAATGTTATTGCTGCATTATTTGTGTCAGTTTATTAACTCTATGTTAATCCTATCTTCTGTGTACAATTATCAGTTACAAAAGAAAAAGAATTTTTTTGTGGTGGTCTCACTTTATTTTAATCTTTTTATATATACATTGTAGAATCAGAGTAGCCTTTCTACATCCAAGAGCATTTTTACAGACTTGTAAGTGATTTTATTCATGGAGCCATTTTTCTTTATGACTGCTTCTTCTAGTCCTTTGCAATTAATTTCATTTTGACGTCAGCGATATGGTAAACGATATGGCCGAAGCAGACGTTAAACCCCTACTAAATTTATTTAGAAACTTTTATAATGGGACTAAGAATAAGCATTTATATGGCATTAAAACCAGACAATTAATTGCCGTTCAATTCATAGTTAATATAAAATTCGATCAATTTTAAATACTCATATATAATTTTTGTAGTAAACCTTAGTCTGCTAATAAAATTGTCATATTTTCGGCGAATGTGTCGTGTGGCGAAAGTGTTTTCGGCGAATTGACCTAAAACCCAGTTTTAGGAAACTTGAGCCAATTTTGTGACAAATTAATGAAAGCAGGGGTTCACTATAGAGGAGTTCTACTATACAGGAGTTCACTATAGAGGAGTTCTATTGTACAGGAGTTCACTATAGAGGAGTTCTACTGTACAAGATTCTTTCCTTTAATCATAATATCCCAAACTTACAGAATATTTTCAAAAATCTCAATGACATCAGTATGAAAAACTGTATAATTTCACCACTAAAGTTATAGTGATGTTGACATAGGTATGATATCTCCAGACAAACCACCCGATGTAGTGAATCATACCTGCTGGAGTGAGGGTTATGACCACCATGACCACCCCAAGCCAAGAGACGTGGTGGGGGCCGTGGTGACGGTGCTGGTGATGAGCCTCATAGTTACAGTCCACAGTGTTTTTATTGCTGCTGTGAACACCAAGAGATACAGTAGACACATGATGTGTTTGGTGAGTAGATACAGTAGACACATGATGTGTTTGGTGAGTAGATACAGTAGACACATGATGTGTTTGGTGAGTAGATACATGATGTGTTTGGTGAGTAGATACGGTAGATACATGATGTGTTTGGTGAGTAGATACATGATGTGTTTGGTGAGTAGATGCATGATGTGTTTGGTTGAGTAGATGCATGATGTGTTTGGTTGAGTAGATACATGATGTGTTTGGTGAGTAGATACATTGTGATTGTATTGGTTGTATTTTCAGTTAATTTTCCTTTCTTTTTCAGCATAGCTTCCCTCTTTTTCACCATATTTTTCTCTCTCCAACTATAGATTCTTTCTCTCTCTAACTATAGATTCATTCTCTCTCTATTGCTCTTCTCTTATTGTCTCGTTCTTCAGGAGCATGACAATTCAAAAGCTGTTGACCTCACTTGTATTAGGTCATGCTTAAATAACAGGCGCCAAAGAGTCAATGGCGTAACCTCTGTTTGGAGCTTCGTAACCAAAGGAGTTCCCCAGGGCTCAGTCCTTGGTACTCTACTCTTTATTATTTACACAAATTACGTTGACGTAAAACTCGTCAGTAGCGTATCCTATTTTGCCTAGGACACAAAGATTGACATCAAGGATACTAGTACAGAGGCCATCAAACAACTTCAACGTGATCTCTTGAAGATGGGAGAATGGTCAATGGACGTAAAAATGACAGATGCCCTTCAACGTAGACGAGGCTGACTGAATTTGTATCTGAAATCCTATCCAAGGAATACACACGTCGTTTAATAAACTTTGGCAACTTTATGTAGCAACGTTTGAAGTTTAACCTCATTGAGAATTATTAAAATCCTTCGAGGGATAAGTCGATTTGCTCCCGAAGAAACTACTTTTCACTGTTTGTGGACCCCATCCGTAACCACGAGTAGAAAATGGTTCTGCTTAGGTTCACCACTGATAACCTGAAGAACTTCATGCTTGTTAAAATCTGTAATGCTTGGAACAGATTGTCAGCTATTGATGTCAGCAGCCTGACTGTTAAGACATTCAAAAGGCGTCTTGACAGGATACTTATTGTGAGCTGGCTTACTGAGATGACAAGCTACACACTAATTCTGGAAATAGGGTTCTTTTTCTCTCACTATAGTTCTATAGTTTCCTTCTCACTATAGTTTCTCTCTCACTATATTTTCTCTCTCACTATAGTTTCTCTCTCACTATAGTTTCTCTCTCACTATAGTTTCTCTCTCACTATAGTTTCTCCCTCACTATAGTTTCTCTCTCACTATAGCTCTATAGTTTCTCTCTCACCATAGTTTCTCTCTCACTATAGTTTCTCTCTCACTGCAAAGTCTCGTATAAGTTTCTAGATAGTGTCAAAGTATTTCTCTATAATCTGCTTTAGTTCTTATCTTGTACAATATTTTCCCTCAGCTTTTTCCCTCAGCTTTTTCCCTCAGCTTTTTCCCTCAGCTTTTTTCCTCTGTATTTTCCCTCAGCTTTTTTCCTTGTATTTTCCCTCTGTATTTTCCCTCAGTATTTTCCCTCTGTATTTTCCCTCAGTATTTTCCCTCTGTATTTTCCCTCAGTATTTTCCCTCTGTATTTTCCCTCTGTATTTTCCCTCTGTATTTTCCCTCTGTATTTTCCCTCTGTATTTTCCCTCTGTATTTTCCCTCTGTATTTTTCCTCTGTATTTTCCCTCTGTATTTTCCCTCAGCTTTTTACCTCTGTATTTTACCTCTGTATTTTCCCTCTGTATTTTCCCTCTGTATTTTCCCTCTGTATTTTCCCTCTGTATTTTCCCTCTGTATTTTCCCTCTGTATTTTCCTTCTGTATTTTCCTTCTGTATTTTCCCTCAGTTTTTTCCCTCAGCTTTTTCCCTCAGTATTTTCCCTCTCTATTTTCCCTCTGTATTTTCCCTCTGTATTTTCCCTCTGTATTTTCCCTCTGTATTTTCCCTTAGTATTTTCCCTTAGTATTTTCCCTTAGTATTTTCCCTCTGTATTTTCCCTCTGTATTTTCCCTCTGTATTTTCCCTCTGTATTTTCCCTCTGTATTTTCCCTCTGTATTTTCCCTCTGTATTTTCCCTCTGTATTTTCCCTCTGTATTTTCCCTCTTTGTTTCCCTCTGTATTTTCCCTCTGTATTTTCCCTCTATATTTTCCCTCTGTATTTTCCCTCTGTATTTTCCCTCTGTATTTTCCCTCTGTATTTTCCCTCTGTATTTTCCCTCTGTATTTTCCCTCTGTATTTTCCCTCTGTATTTTCCCTCTGTATTTTCCCTCTGTATTTTCCCTCTGTGTTTCCCTCTGTGTTTTCCCTCTGTATTTTCCCTCTGTATTTTCCCTCTGTGTTTTCCCTCTGTATTTTCCCTCTGTATTTTCCTCTGTGTTTCCCTCTGTACTTTCCCTCTGTACTTTCCCTCTGTATTTTCCCTCTGTATTTTCCCTCTGTATTTTCCCTCTGTGTTTTCCCTCTGTGTTTTCCCTCTGTGTTTCCCTCTGTATTTTCCCTCTGTATTTTCCCTCTGTATTTTCCCTCTGTGTTTCCCTCTGTGTTTCCCTCTGTACTTTCCCTCTGTATTCCCTCAAGTTGTAAAGTTAAGAGTATTTTTTCCACCATTTTCCAATTTTTTATCATTGTAATATTTTTTATAATAGATTCTATAACTAGTAGTTCAGGTCTAATTTTTCACATTTAGAGCATTTAATATTATATCGGGTACGTTTCGAGTTATCAGTCAATTCTCTATTTTCAATCATACAAGGAAAAAGTATATAATATATATTATTAAAATAGCGATTTAAAAATATCCAATTTATTACTCTTACATGATGAAAAATGTGGTACCGTCAAATAACTGGAAACTTATCCGAATTTTAAGCTAATATTTTGAAATATTTCTCCCATTGTTTTCATCACCAATTTAACATTTCATCAATTATTTAAATTTTAATTATAAGAAGTTTCTTACAACTTATCTCACACATTTTCAATCAACAAATTTGATGATAAAGGCCAAATAATTTGAAATGTAAATTAAAATTTATACCACTTTATTAACAATAGAACATAAAATGTTAATTGTTTATCTATGTTTATGAATGTAAAATTGAATAACATTCAGTTTATTGAATAACTGTAAGACAACATACAATTTTTTTTATATTACTTTGAAGGTGTTTTTGCCAAGAAATATAAGCGCTTATTATCGAAAATAACCAAAGAAAGACATTTGCATTGGAATTGTCTGTCAGCAGATTGGAGATAGGAAAAGGAGATAGGTAGAGTAGCGTATGTACTTATAGCAGAGACAGGAGATAGGTAGAGTAGCGTGTGTACTTATAGCAGAGACAGGAGATAGGTAGAGTAGCTTATGTACTTATAGCAGAGACAGGAGATAGGTAGAGTAGCGTGTGTACTTATAGCAGAGGCAGGAGATAGGTAGAGTAGCGTGTGTACTTATATCAGAGACAGAGATAGGTAGAGCAGCGTGTGTACTTATAGCAGAGACAGGAGATAGGTAGAGTAGCGTGTGTACTTATAGCAGAGACAGAGATAGGTAGAGTAGCGTGTGTACTTATAGCAGAGACAGGAGATAGGTAGAGTAGCGTAATATCTAAATATAGATAATTGTTCAAGTTTTGCTGCTTAATTTCTAAAGTTGAATGCCGACATGTATTTAAAACTCAAAAATAATGATGACTTATTCTTTAATGTTGAAGAACTACATTCTATGTTGTATGAGCAATTAGGCAAACTCATCCCCTATTCCCATTTCCCCAATCCTGCTCCCCCAATCACCTCGTACACCCCCTCCCCCTCCCCACCCGGTCCTACCCCTTCATCGTTTCTGGAAACTGTCTTCCGGTTAATTTCCGGGGTATCAGTTAGGTGTCTTATTGTGATTGAGCAGCCATCACAGTCTTGGGGAAAGGGAATTATTTGCACATTGTTAAATCAATGAGAGATGGTTTAGATTTATTGCATCTACATAAAATTGGATAGGAACAATGTAAGAAAAGTGTATCTGTTATATTTTCACAGTGTACTAATTCTGCATTTGGTTTACTAAATAGATTTAAAATCTAATCTTGAAGCAACATAACTGAAATAAACTATTGACAAAATTGTAGAGGGTGATAACACAGTACAGAGAAGATATAGTATCCCAGAGCTATAGGGGGGATATTACGCGTGTCCCGGTAGGCTGTGACGTCACATGTCAACAATGGTGCGTACGTTGGTACGTACAGTACAAACACAAATGATGGCTGCAACACACCCAACTTTTGTTAAATAACGTTTTCGGTGATATTTTTTTTAATTCCACGTTACCGCATGCTATTATCCAATCTTTATAGTCATACGGACGAAAATTAAAAAATGACTGTTGATGAAATTGCTACTGGTCTTTTTACACCCAAGATAGTAACAAATTTTTAGTCTTGAAGAAGACGATTTATTCAAGATAATTAGATTAATTAGTCAGATCGGTCGCGTTGGCCGCTATCTTAATTCTCTATTCCACCTGACCCACAGCAATTCTGTTTACTATGACGTGACCTCTTGTTTACATACATGACGTCACAGCCTACTCAGAATAAATTTGAATAATACATGGAACTGGGGTACTATACTATTCTGTTTACTATGGTGATAATTAAATACAGTAGAAAAGTTACCATCTGTAACTTCAACAAATTTATTATCACAATAAAAACAAATATATCATTATATAGCTGAGAAGTTGAAGTTTAATATGTACTATTCAGTTCTGAAAAAGGAGGCTCCCTCTGCCTTCAAACATTCTTTCATTTTCTTGAGCTCTGCGCTACCTTTGCGTTACAGCGCGGAGATTGGACACATTACACTCAGGAAAATTCTGGTGCTCCCAGGTGTTTCGAGTTCATTCTATGGGTTTGTCTTTAAAGCGAGACACTTTAGTGCATCGAACTATAGTTTGGATACACTTAGGCTCGAAAGTCCATCGGTTCGATGCACTTTAGTATCTCAAATTTTACTTTGCCAAAATGATGAAAATAATTTCGTCATCAATTTAACAAAATTTTAGCTAAGACACTAAATGCATCGAATTGATGCACCCGAAACACCTGGATGCATCAGTTGGAGTTTTTAATTTTTTGCAGTGTAATTTCTTGAATTTCTACCTAAATTTTGTTCTTCAGATTTTGCAGTGAAGTGGGATAGTTGTGATAATTCCTCCAGAAAAAAATGGAGGTGTAAGGTCTGGAGAACGTGCGGGCCACTCTACATCGCCAATTCTTGAAATCAATCGGTAAGGAAATTCCCGCCTAAGAACAGAAGAAGACGATGTAGGCAATGCAGTGACAATCAATTCGGAGTGCTACAGCAAAATGTTAGAAAAAATTTCTTCTCCAATATTAGGAAAAATAGTTATCAGAATCACTGTAAGGCAATCGATGGCTGTTCTTATGCGGGAGTTTCCTATACGATTGATTTCAAGAATTGGCGACGTAGACTGGCCTGCACGTTCTCCAGATTTTAAACCTCTAAACGTTTTCCTCTGTGGTTATTTAAAGAACAGAGTATACCGCAACTGTTTTACTTCACTGCAAAATATGAAGAACAAAATAACGGTAAAAATTCAAATGAATAATGTGGCCACTCTCCGCAATGTAATGCAGAGACAGCGCAGAGTTTAAGGAAATGCAAGAATCTTTGAAGGCATAGGGAGCCCATCTTAAGATCTCTATTTCTATAAATGAAAGACACCTATAAAACTTCCACTTCTCAGCTATATAATGATATATATGTTTTTATTGTGACAATAAAATTGTTCAAGTTACTGAGGTCTATTTTTCTACCGTATTTAATTGCTACCCAGTATTACATATGGGGTAATATTTTCAATAAATAAACTAGATAATCTTGCACTTATTACTATTATTGTAGTTATCAGCAATATAAATTAACTGTCAGTTCAATATGTGATAAAGTGGAACTCCTCTATAGTGAATGTACTGTCCAGAGTAAGAGAATTAATATGTATAGTGAGGGAAAAGACTAAAGAAAATTTGTTCACTACACGGAGTAATCTCTTACTCAAGACACTATACATTCACTATAGCGGAATTCTACTTTAGTTCTATTGACTTTTTTTACCTCTTCTTCTTTATTTGAAATTATTCTCATTACTTTTCTTTTTCCAGCCCCGTTACCTCCTGATGTCTCTCTCCCTTGGAGAACTTGTGAAAGGTAAGTCAGCCAATCACAGCCAGTCTAGAAACACGTCTCAGTCAGCCAATCACAGCCACTCTTGAAACACGTCTCAGTCAGCCAATCACAGTCAGTCTAGAAACACGTTTGAGCCAGCCAATCACAGCCACTCTTGAAACACGAAGAGTCAGCCAATCACAGCCACTCTTGAAACACGTCTCAGTCAGCCAATCACAGCCACTCTAGAAACACGTCTCAGACAGCCAATCACAGCCAGTCTAGAAACACGTCTGAGTCAACCAATCACAACCACTCTATAAAACACGTCTCAGTCAGTCAATCACAGCCACTCTAGAAACACGTCTGAGTCAGCCAATCACAGCCAGTCTAGAAACACGTCTCAGTCAGCCAATCACAGCCAGTCTAGAAACACGTCTCAGTCAGCCAATCACAGCCACTCTAGAAACACGTCTGAGTCAACCAATCACAACCACTCTATAAAACACGTCTCAGTCAGCCAATCACAGCCAGTCTAGAAACACGTCTCAGTCAGCCAATCACAGCCACTCTAGAAACACGTCTGAGTCAGCCAATCACAGCCAGTCTAGAAACACGTCTCAGTCAGCCAATCACAGCCACTCTTGAAACACGAAGAGTCAGCCAATCACAGCCACTCTTGAAACACGTCTGAGTCAGCCAATCACAGCCACTCTTGAAACACGTCTGAGTCAGCCAATCACAGCCACTCTTGAAACACGTCTGAGTCAGCCAATCACAGTCAGTCTAGAAACACGTCTGAGTCAGCCAATCACAGCCACTCTAGAAACACGTCTGAGCCAGCCAATCACAGCCACTCTAGAAACACGTCTGAGTCAACCAATCACAGCCACTCTAAAAACACGTCTGAGTCAACCAATCACAGCCACTCTAAAAACACGTCTGAGTCAACCAATCACAGCCACTCTAAAAACACGTCTGAGCCAGCCAATCACAGCCACTCTTGAAACACGTCTGAGTCAGCCAATCACAGCCACTCTTGAAACACGTCTGAGTCAGCCAATCACAGTCAGTCTAGAAACACGTCTGAGTCAGCCAATCACAGTCAGTCTAGAAACACGTCTGAGTCAGCCAATCACAGTCAGTCTAGAAACACGTCTGAGCCAGCCAATCACAGCCACTCTAGAAACACGTCTGAGCCAGCCAATCACAGCCACTCTAGAAACACGTCTGAGTCAACCAATCACAGCCACTCTAAAAACACGTCTGAGTCAACCAATCACAGCCACTCTAAAAACACGTCTGAGCCAGCCAATCACAGCCACTCTAGAAACACGTCTTAGTCAGCCAATCACAGCCACTCTAAAAACACGTATGAGTCAGCCAATCACAGCTACTCTAAAAACACGTTAAAGTCAGCCAATCACAGCCAGTCTAGAAACACGTCTCAGTCAGCCAATCACAGCCACTCTAAGAAACACGTTTAAGTCAGCCAATCACAACCACTCTAAGAAACACGTTTAATTCAGCCAATCACAGCCACTCTAAGTAACACGTTTAAGTCAGCCAATCACAACCACTCTAAGAAGCACGTTTAAGACAGCCAATCACAGCCACTCTAAGAAACATGTCACTCGTTTTTTTTTAATTTTATCTGATTTATTTGATGCTTAAACTGTTTTTCTGTGATTTTATTTTCTGTTACTCATTTTTATATATCATTTAGAAGAATAATTTATTATTTCAACTTCAAATGTTATTCATAATATTTTTATTGCATATAATATTGAATTTAGCTTTCCTTGATTGTTCCTGCATGTTTTTATATTGGACTTACGTTTAGAATAGTAATATTTCATTTATTTAATATGCAAATACCGTAAGTTCCTTGCAATTCTGTACGGAGAAAAAAAATTTCCTTCGGTCTTATTTGCTGAATAAAAGAAATGGCTTATTTGTATTATTCATAGCGAAAGTTTAGGTAGATGTTTCTTCAAATTGATGAACACGTTTCATTGTATAAATGCTTATTAATAACTATATGAAAAACTCTATCTATACACTTTCCGGTACTATATGATATGACCTCGATAAATATTTTGTAATTTTAAAAGAACCTTAAAATAACGTTACGATTAAAAAATCTAAATCTGGAGGATTATTATATGATGGCTAATTATTGTCAAAATAATATGAACCGTATATAAAAATATATTAGAAAAATAATAGTTATGGATACATTAACAGTAAATAGTCATATTGTACATATAGTATAGTAAATTAACGCTAAAAAAAAAACAGAGAAAATATATATCTGATCATGATTTTATAATTAAAAGATATTTTAAATGTTCAATTTTCAGACCAGATATTGAAGAGATGTGCATGTACCAAATATTACAATCTTATTTATTTCTCTATACTGAATACAAGTTACGGAGTTTACATTTTAAAATATTCATCTCTATTCCGTGTGTTATTCATACTATAGTGCAACTTCATTGTCTATGTTTTCCATCGTTAAGATTATAGTTAAAAATCCCTAATTACAATGTAATTTTTATTGAATTATGCTGTAAAATGAACATTGCTGCGATGTTTTATGATGAACACATTGAATTAATTTTCACTATTATATTCATTTACTTTGTGACAGACAGACCGACTGTTACAGCATCTTTTATGATAGTATAGATTCTCCTATCATTTTCTAATGGTATATCTTAGAACAATTAGCCTCTCTAGCGGTATATTTTCGAGCTATGATTATGAAACTTTTATTTATATGTCTATATGGATAACTCTAAAATACATGTTTATGAAGTTATTCCTGCAAACAAGCGATGTATGTAATTCCAAACAACTTTCTCTGTTCATTCAATCAACTCAAAGTATTGTCAGAGGAAAATAAAAACCTTCACACGAGACCTAAAAGCAAAAAAAGATTTCGAATAAGCAGGCAAGCATTTTCTCCGAGAGTTAGGGTAATGGCGTAATTAAAGTGTAGGGGTAGTGCGCTGAAGAGCTACTGTGCCTTAATTAGTGAGAGGGACTTAAGTCCCGGCGTTAAAGGCCCCTGAAACCTTTTTCCTATTTTATTGTATAACATTAAATAGACTCACTTTATTGTGACACATTTTAGAAATTAAGCATATTAATATTAAGAAACAGCTTAGAAATTAGGGTTAAATGAATAAATAGGAACATAAACATGTTACTGTATCCTGGTACCGCTAGATGGCGTTGGAACAGATTATGAATGGAAACGTGACAAACGCACGTAAGGCTAAAATTTCACTAAAACTTAATAGGGAAGTTAAAGTGTATGCTTATTTTATTATTTTAAAGCAATAAAACTATACCTGACAACTATTGTCTTAAAATTTATTAGTGGAAAGAAAATAAAAATATGATTTATTTTTATTATGTAATAAGGATGTAAACTCCAATTTTCCTCTATTTATTTATACTTTATCTTTAGTTTATTTAAATAATTTATATTTGCAGTTACAATTCATAAAAAATACTATAATATTTTACAAATATTTATTTTGCAATATCATTTATTTTAAGGTCGCATAGGATATTCTTCAGATCGATATTTTCAAAAGTACTTTAATTTTTGGATTCACAGCAAAAATTGTGCATAAAGCCATAAAAAGATTATTGCAGGGACTTATGTAAAAGATAAAATTGTTTATTTTCAAAACGGTGAAACTAACTTGCTTCAAAAGATACCATTACATTTTCAACATTAATAGTTTGAAGAGTCTTGCGTTATTTCCCAATTCTGTATCACGTTACACGACTCAATTTACAAAATTATTTTCAATTTTGTTACAATTTTATTGTTTCATTCTGGAAAGTTATATTTACTTACATTGTTGTATTTACAAATCATTCATTCATTGATTTGCCAAAATAAGATTTTATTCATTCCAACATGTTTCAACGTTTTCAAGTACGTTCAAACACCTTCAAGTAAGTTTCAATCCTGCTTACAAATAAAGTTTGTTGGTAAATCTTCTACTCTTATCTCTACTACCAAATAAAGTGAAGTTTTTTTTTTCTTCTCCTAAGGGGCATTCGTGGCGCCACTATCCCTTTATCCTTCACTGTACCACTGCTGGCCCTATCCTCCCTCTATGTGTATGACACAAGCACTAGCACTGCCGCTACTACACCAGCAATCTGCCGTAACTCTGTCGCTACTCGCCATTGATCAGTACTGCTTCATCCTTCATCCTCTGCGCTACGGCAGATACGTCACCAAAACGGTAAGTAGTGCCTTCACCATCTTCATACATCACCAAAATGAATAAATGTTACCTATTTTTAATTTGAAATATTTAGGGGTACGTTGCAGTTCTCGGTATTTGTTTACGCTTTTAGTACTCGGAAAGAAATATACTTATATTTATCGGAAATTTCAAAAGAACAGCTTTGTCCGATTACTGGTTCTATGAAAATTTGGTCTTAGAACTGTCGGTCTCATTTTATAATTATATTATTAAAGAACAATAATAGAAAACGTTGGAATTATGAAGTCTAAGATGCGTAGTGTATTTATTAAAAGCAGATTACACGATTAACCGTTGTAAAATAATATGTAACATTAGTAATTTTGACATGTTATGACATTAATTTAACATGAAGGTTGAGCAGAAAATTCGGTTTCAGAACTTTTAGTTTGAGATATGAATATAAATTTATCAGTTATTTGCTCCCCGAAACCCCCCGTCACATCATTAAACAATCATGAAGAGTGCAGTACAACAAACTAGTGGATACAACAAAGTATATACCGGCCATTTATATGGAGAGTTTAGAAATAATATTTATTCATCTAGAGACTGAAAGTTCCGAGACCGAATTTTCCGGCCACTCCGATTACTATGAGTACACGAGTATTCCTACGTTCATTAAATTTAAATTAATCAATTAGTTAATTTATGAAATAAATAGAATGAATT
Source organism: Caprella mutica (assembly GCA_947561585.1). Lineage (NCBI taxonomy): Eukaryota > Metazoa > Arthropoda > Malacostraca > Amphipoda > Caprellidae > Caprella > Caprella mutica. The sequence continues at coordinate 6,748 of CANNZV010000337.1, read as the reverse complement.
GAATGTTTTAATTCTTCTTGCAGAGTAGTTTCTTCATCATCCTCGGCTCTTGGTCCCTCAGTTTCTTGTTTTACATCATTCTGTACCACCTTCATGTTGCCATTTTCGTCTTCGACAACCTGGGCAGCTATTCTTGTGAACCATACCACACCGAACATCCCCAGATGATAATAGCTGCCTGTGCCGTGTACTTCCCCACTACCATGGTAAGAATAATGCTCTGCATCTAGTAGTGATAGGCTTAGGTCCATTCAATACTAGCGATTGAAATACCACGTTTACACAGTCCAGATTACGCCCCTTAAAATTCAATCTATACTAGGCGGTGAAAATGCGAAGTTTTAAACGCGGTAGAAATGCTTTGCAGTCAGTCTGTACAGGGCAGTGAAAACGCGGAGTTGTATTCACTAGTTTAGAAATAGGCCTTATAAGGTAGTAGAAATGTACTTAGTACGATTAGAGATTAGATTTCTCTGTTTATAATTAGAGGTTTAATTTTGCACAAATACTATATTGTTTCGATACGATGTATTGTCACAGGTGAATGAACTTAAAATATCATGCAGCTAATACTATTTTTGACGTTTGCCTTTTTAAAATCTGTATTGCAGAGTATCTCTGGCGATGACATTTTAGCAAATAAGTATAATCAAGTCCATTAGGTGCTGTTTAGAATCGCCACACTCATTGAAATGACTCCAAGAAAGGGAGAGAAAAATTCAGAAGCATATAAGACACAAACCTCTAACTTTAGTTCACTCTTTTAGTGTATCCCGTTTGTGAACATCTGCCTCATATGGTGTTATTCGTTTATTATGTAAAAAAAAGACATTATTAAATTTAAGAGAAGTATTTGTGCGATGAGATACTTTAGTGACCCTGTTTCTACCCTTCAGATCACCATGTACGCATACGGCACAGTGTTTCACCTCGGTAGAACTTCCCTCCACACTCTCGTATGTTCCTCCATTTCTGCTCCTGAACTCATTGGAGTCGCTGCTAAAGAGCAGGTGGGAAATTTGAAATTAAATTATTAAAAAGAAAATAACATAGTCACAGAAAAATATTGTAAATTTAGGGTCACACTGGTAAATTCCTCTTTTAACTTTAATCCGTATACGGTTGCTCAACTTTACCTTTTGCTGATGTGCCACATCTACAGATTTCTGTCCCAAAATAAGGCCACCCTCCATGTACGAGTTAGGCAATTTTTCTCTCCAGCTGAACAATGGATAACTCTAGGTACTTAGAGTTGTCCAATGTCCATGGCTGAATGCAATTTAAATAGAAATGTTGCATATCAAGAGAAGTGCAGGGCATGATATGATTTATTAATTTTATTAGTGTGTACTATTTTTATTAGTGTTTTGTGATTCAAGGCCAAAGTTTGTTAAGGTGCCGCAATTTACCTGCTTCACCCTTGCTACTGCTAAGTCTGTGTCCACACAATTTAGGTGACTGAAGCAAATGAGCGACAGCAGACTTTGAAAAGTGGCAGATTGCTGGCTGTGTTGGCCATGTTCTTCATCATCCTCATCACCCCATGGATGTTGAGGCAAATTATTGTAGGCTGTACTAATTACAGTGTAAGTTTATATAAATTCACAAATAAAACTACAAAGGTGATGCTACTTTACTGACTAATATGCATCACTATTTGAAGCTAGATCCGAGCTATCGAACGGTTCCACATGTTCAATACTATAAGAAAAAAATTATTATTTAACTCGTTATCAATGATGGCTACCATGAATAGTAGAATACTAATGAAATTAATGTGTTAAATTATAATTAATATATATTCTATAATGATCATAAATGTAGGACCGTCTGATAACTGAACTTACTCATATTTAGGTGCCAGTGACTTTAGATTTCCTTGTTTGGATTCTTGGAGAGCTGACTGGAGTGTTCCTAGTTACTTTACTTTGGCTGCTGTCTCCTGTACTAAGAATATCTACAAGGGAAGCTCTGTATAACAAGGTAAGAACCTAAAGTCAATGCTCTATTCCATCCAATAATGAAGTAACAGGACATGTTAAGACCATCCCGCGCAAAAAAACAGACACATCCGATGACAGAGGCTGAAAATAGCGCAAGTGCCAAAATAGAGCGCTGTTAAAGCAATAATTTTACAGATTTAAAATCGGAAAATTTTTTTGTTGTTTTCTCTAATTATTGAGGAGGTATGAATTTTCAGGCTATAAGAAGCAATTCCGCTATTTAATTGTTGTAAAATTTTATCAGAAATAACTTTAAGGTCGGGTTTTTGCACGGGAGGGACTTAAAATAAAACGCATAATAATTCCTGGCCAATAATAGGACATTAAATTGTGACCACTAGTCTTGTCTTCAGCAATCAACCTCTCACGAATAAGGCAAATTATTATCAAAGATATTATGCTATACAGTATTAGATACAGTACTCTCGCAAATTTCTGTTTCAAAAGTGCTTTGTGCTGCTGAACCGGATGTCAATGGCGGTGAATGAAAAGTTGATCAACTAGATAGGTTCTATATCTAGACCACATACATATATGATATATCACAACACTGAGGAAAAATTGCTAGTCAGACTGATTCATATGGCAAAACTCAAATATTGGAGTCTTTTTTCTTGATTGACTCTACCTGAGTCGATCTGACTATTAATTAAGAGTCGATATGATTTTTGATTTAGAGTAAAATACTGATATGAGTCAAATTGACTCGAATTTTTGAGCCGGTTTTGGGACAAACTGAAAACTCAAATTTTGAGACATTAGGGCTCGTATTTTTTTCTCATTGAATATGGTTTAATAGAGTCTAGAAAATGGTTCCAGTAAAGTTTACAGAATTACAGATGGTGAAAGGGGTGCTAGGACAATTGCCACCCGCGGATATTTGCCACCCGCGGATATTTGCCACCCGCGGATATTTGCCACCCAAATAATGAATATCAGGCCACTTAACTTTAAAAATGGTGATAAAATATGTATATTTTTGTTGTACGATTAATTATTAAATATATACAATATAAGATTAAAAAAAATATTATTCGGTTTCTGAATGTGCTTTTTAAATCTTATATTTTTTAAATCTTATGTTATTGAATACTTTATACCACTTCTTTAGAACGATTCAAAACTTTTTTTTAGGATTCTTTTTTTAGGATTTTTTTTTTAGGATTCTTAACTTGTAAATTATATTACTGGGTAGTAATATAAATACCTATTGTTTTTCCTTTAGCAAATAATTATAAATAAAGACCTATTCCGGGAGATTAAATTAAATATTTTAATTCTATTATTGGAATATCGTCTGTTCCAGAAATTTGGTTTACTAATGACTATATCACTGACATCAAAAGTAAATTAAATACAAGGGACTTGAAGAAGCAGTCAGAAAGGAAAGAGGCTCCATGAACAAAGTCATCTACCACCGTGGGTGACAATGCTCATGGATGCAGAAAAGCTACTCTGTGAATGCAGTCACTTAAAAGGGAAAATATTAAATGTGTAATGAATTTTCTTATCTTATAATGTATACAAATAATAATTAATCGTACAAAAAAAATATACACATTTCATCTCCATTTTTAAAGTTAAGTGGCCTGATAATAAATATTTGGGTGGCAATTGTCCGGGGGTGGCAATTGTCCGGGGGTGGCAATTGTCCGGGGGTGGCAATTGTCCGGGGGTGGCAATTGTCCGGGGGTGGCAATTGTCCGGGGGTGGCAATTGTCCGGGGGTGGCAATTGTCCGGGGGTGGCAATTGTCCGGGGGTGGCAATTGTCCGGGGGTGGCAATTGTCCGGGGGTGGCAATTGTCCGGTCACGGGTGAAAGGGGTGACTGGCTAGACTGAGACTATCACTGTACTAGTGCTAAGCTAATGACTGACTTCAAGCTTTATATTCCAGATTTTATATAATATGCACTCTAAGTTCTTTACCATTACTCTCTAGTTAAAGCCTGCATGGCCATACCACATACCACACCTATTCTATTTGGGTCAGCGATATAACACGAGAATTCTAAAAGTGATTAAGCAATAATTTCCCTGTTCACTACACTAGAAATAGCAAATAGGTTTAATTTATTATTATCACTAAAATCTCGGAGCGTAAGAAAAAGGTACTTGACTCCAGGCAGTTTTCTATTTAAGTTTGTTGCCAAAAATCCTCGATAACATCACTATCAAAAATCACTAGAATTGTGACAAGAACTCACAAATCTGTCACAATACAAAATATTGAGCAGCATATATAATATTCATACTAGTGACAATCGAGTGATTTGTGACCGTGACGTAATCAAGGCAACACACATACAGGTAAAGCTCTTACAGTGGACGATCTTTGAACGGACACCCCAACAAAGGACAAAAATTGCCTGCTCTTAATTGAGGACAATTACAACGAACTCTTTAAATTATATGGTTCAACAAATATTTCATTCATCTACCAAGTATATAGTCAAACATTGATTATAATCAGAGGTACTACAATTGACAATCAACACTTAATATATTTTTTCTAAGTTTTTCATTACTTTGGTTTTGTTGCCCTTTTCCGCCACATTTTCTTTGATTAGAAAATTTCAGTAGAAATTTGAAAGAGGTGTGACTATTCTATATTCTAATTTAATATATTCTTCCTTTATTCTTACCAAACAAAAAATTACGAATCAAGAAATGAAATAATTTATTTTTATATTGTGTTCAGTTTAATAAACAATTATTAATTATGCATGTAAGTACATAGATATCTATGTAAGTGAAATTGAAAAATAACACCTTTTTATCATATTTTACAGTACTTTCAGCGACAGTTATTTCGTACATTATTATTATTTCGTACATTTATATGAGTAAGTGATATTAATATTATAAGATTTTCATTAAAATTTTCCTTTAATAATAATCTTAGACTGTTCACCTTCATTAAGTTTCTTTGAAATGCTGTTAAAGAAAACTTACAAAGTTTTAATCCCCAACTAAACTAAATAATGTATCGTTACAACGAACGCTTTTCCTGTACATGTATGGGCGTTCTAAAAGCTTTACCTGTAATGGAAAATTATAGATTAAGCATTGTGAATAACTTGAATGGCTCCATTACAATTTTTTTTATAATAAATAAACGGTTTTTATTCTTCCGTCTCTTCTATTGCCTTAGATATAATTTAGAGTGTTGTTGTTATAACGTGACGTACATAAGATACCTCGATTGTCCTTATATATTTCAATACTATTTACCACTTGGAAACCCAGATGGCAGCACAAGGCAATTTTGAAACAGAAAAAAACTGTATCTTACTGTAGTATAATATCTTTGTTACCACTGTTCTAGTTTCTATCACCTTGCGACTGGTACATGTCATATTATATATTATATGAGTAGAGAATAATAGCTTTAATTCAGCTGTCATTCTTTTACCCATTGTTAATGAAATTACTTATCATAAGCAATTACTATCTATTTCAATTAGAGTTGAACTATGAACATATACTTAAGATATTTTGACACCAAGCAGAACAAATAAAAGAAATTTCCGAATGGTTGATCATCTGACTACTTTCAGATCTGTTGCCCGAATGTTCTAATTCAAGATCACGAGGAGCGCATAATTATGAACCCAGCTTTTAACGCGGGGAGAATGGTGGTGACGACTAAATTCAGCAACTCTTCTGAACAAAGTAAAGCGTCTCGCAAACTGCAAAATACGGACTGTGATGGCAGTGGTACCATTCAGAAGCAGTACAGTTATGACTCCGACCATAGAAGCTCAGACAGGTAAAGTGGAAGCACTAAAAGTAGATAATTTGTAGAGATTGGAAATGATTTAGTTGTTATTTAATGAAAGGTAACTTTTTCGTCTTTAAAAGTCCAGGGCAACTTTTTATACTTTGAACTGAAATAAGTTTATTCATGAACATTAATAAGTTCAAGGGCCACTCTGAAAGCCGTATTAAAATATAATTACGCCATTTATAACGGTGAATATTTCAAAGTCGGTGCGTGCGTGTTACCCGTTTGCGTCACATAATATTCCTCACCAAATCTGGTCCAACGCCATCTAGCGGTACAACTGACTATTTATCCATTTAATCTTTCGCGGTTTCATTATATTCAGATGCATAATTTCTAGAATGTGTCCCAATAATGTATGCCTATTAGTTAATGTTATAAAATATGAAATAAAGTTGCATTGGGACTTCAAAACAGGCTGCAGAATTTTCGGGGTACGGGCAAGAGCCCCCCCGGTCACGAGCCCCCCTAGGTCATGAGCCCCTCCGGTCACGAGCCCCCCCCCCCCTCCCTGTTTTTTCAATCCTTATTTACCTAATTAAACAAATGAAGAACTACTTAGATAGAAATAACCGAGAGTTGCTAATGTAGTTTGTTGTATCCGCTAGTTTGTTGTACTGCACACATCATGATTGCTTATTGACCTGGCAGGGGGATTCGGGGGGCGGCAGGCACGCCCCCCGATATACATATATTTTATGTCTAATCAGTAATGAACTTCAAAAGTGTCAATAAGGATTAAATAAGGATTTAAAAACAGGGGGGCTCTTGACCGGGTGTAGGTCATAAGCCCCCCCCGGTCAAGAGCCCCCCCGGTCAAGAGCCCCCCCGGTCAAGAGCCCCCCCGGTCAAGAGCCCCCCCGGTCATGAGCCCCCTCCGGTCATGAGCCCCCTCCGGTCATTACCTAGTTAAACAAATGAAGAACTACTTAGATAGAAATAACTGAGAGTTGCTAATG